>JANTOP010020615.1:0-13242 GCA_027564815.1 Symmerus nobilis | reverse complement strand
AAGTTTTCTGCGAAAACTTTCTATTTAAATTTAAATTGAATGAATCGAATAAATATGATATTCTAAAATGAATACAAATAACTGTTAATTTTAAGTTTTCGATGAGCGTTGAAGACTATATTAATTAGGTACTTTAATTTTGAAAATTTAGGATTTTATTAAATGATCCTAATCTAGATAAAAAATAGATTTGAAAATTAAAAAATTAGGCAAAGCCTTCCCGTGAAAATGTCTCGCTTTGAAAACATTTTTTTAATAGAAAAATATGTGAAAGAAGGGAGGGGCTCAATACTCTGGCGGCGGCCCTGGCGACGAGATGGGTTGTACTCATAATGGTTTATTGATCCATACTGAAGTTAATTATTTCTGTAACGGGTCTGACAAGGAATTTCATTCACAATCGATTCTTTAATTGGAATTTATTTTTAATAAATTCTAGTTCAAAGTCGATGTGAAAATTGACAAAAAATAAACATTTTTTAAATAAAATTGTGCAATTTCTTTAATTTAAAAAAAATCCCAGTCTTTTCACTAAAAATCACCAAAACCTGGAAGGTGGGTTGGAAAATAAAAATCTCAAAATCAGATTTGGTCTCAATCTCAACACGGGTCTTTTCTTGCCCAACCAATCTCAAATCATTTTTTCTTAAATGGCTTAATTATCTACTGTCGTATATATAATTTGTTTCTTATTTATTTGGCAACAAATCTACGTCATTAGATTTTTCAAGTTTCGAAGAAAATTTTTGGAAAACTCTATTTCTCATCAAATATAAACGAAAATTTTTAAAGTTATTTAAAAAACACAACTTTGTTAAATAACCCTTTAAGATTTTTATCTCATTACCTCTATTAAACCATCCCTTAAAGGGGATTTCAGGTTCACCTAGAAATTATAACCAATTTTCCAATACAGTGGTCGTCAAAATAACTACGTCCAACTTTAACTCCTAACAAAATTCGGACGTTGATTGTTTTTTAATTTCGATAATTTAATCTATTTATCCGGTGATTTGAAAACTCGAAAGTTTGATTAGAAAAACTTAAAGAAAGCTTTTAGTGTCATATAAATTTTCTACACAAATAATTTTCTTGTAACGAAATTGGAAATTGATGACAAAAGCTTTTAATTTAAACATTATTTTAATAATTTAGAGATCAATTTTTTATCAGATTAATTAAATTTAAATAAATTCTGAAATCTTTCATTAAAAGCTTTTGATGAATTGCAAAGCTGAAAGAAAGCTGAAATTTTCGGATATGATTTCATACGTATGGAGATCTATTATATTCCAGTCGAATAATTTTCCTAAAATGAAATTTCACATTTCTTCAGAGAAGCTTTATTAGAATAGTCAAGGTTTACTGAAAGCTTTCAAAACAAATTTTATTTTATTTGCTTGGAATCTGCTTTTCCTTCGATTATTGAAATTTAAATCAAATCTAAAATGTTCCTTTAAAAGCTTTCCAATATCGGAAAAGCTCAGAAAACATTTCACTTTCGGATATTTTTATATATAAATTGAAACCTATTTTCGAGTATAATTAATTTAATTGCAAAGAAATTTGAATTGTTCACCGAGAAGATTTTTATAAAAGGTCCCAAAGTTCAATGAGAGTTTCTAATTAGCTGAAATTCATTTATTTGGAATTTACTTTTCTTTGGTTTTCATTCAAGTCTTTGAAAGCCTTTAAAGCTCATAAAAAATTTAATTAGACTCATTTTGTACCTACTCATTGAAACCGATTTTCCATTGCTTGGGGCTTATTGAATTTTGGTACCAATCTGTTTGGTTGCTATCTGAAATTTGGTTTGTCGTTTGTGTAATTTCATGGATTATGAATTTCGGAAATTGTCCAAAAGTGTCCAGGAATTTTATTTTCTGTACAACTTAGATAAAATATTAATTAATTAATTAATATTAATTCTATTTCATCCATAATTTCAAGTTTAATTGGAAATCAATAATTTCCTTAAATCTATAGCCATTTAAGAGACAAATCTCTCTGTTTTGAGGTCGAAATTTTCGACCATTTTGCCCAGAATATTCAAAGTTAGGTTGTTAGGTCTTCGAATCACACCGAATTGTTTCATAATAATTACGGAATAGATCTTGGTAGAGAAATATTCGAAACCTCGAATTCTGGTGTTAAAAATTTAAAATTTACTCGTTTGGAAATATTCAAATAATTATAATAGTGAAATATTTCCGTGATAAATCAAATAATCAAACTTCAACTGAAGTTCTAAACTCAATAAACCTCTATACTTTTCACTATATTTTAAAAATGTAAATGCTATCAGTACCAACTAAGTATGGAGAACCAGGTAAGATTCATTTGGGTGCCGGATCATTGTGGATGTTTCAGTAATGAAATTACCGACAGTTCAGAATTTAAGGCTACAAGATGAAATTTTCAACAATGCATATATTGTCTTAGTATCCTTATCTGAAAAACTAGGAAATTTTGCAGGATTATTTATATATTTTTATTTTTTCAATTATATTTTATTTTTTCTATATAATTTTCAAATTATGCAATTAGACTATTATGCATATTACTTGTATGACTAGATGATGGAATTGACATTGAACTTACCTTTCATTTTGTAACTAGTCGAAATAACTAGAGCTACCGGGTACCCAATCCCTTTCGATTTCAGTATCATATTTTTATTAACTGACACACGATTTGGAAAATCATCTAAAATTAGCTATAGCGCATATAGTTTGTTATGAATTAGGATTTGCATATATGTATATACCTTTATGGATATCAGGGTTATAATAATAGAAATAACTTGGAATTCATCTTTCATTCAGATTAATTTCCCAAATAAGTTATAAGTTTGCCAAATAAACAAGAATTCATAATAAATATCAGAAATTCAAAGAAATGTTTGCAAAATGTATACAAAATAGTTAAAAATTCACGAATTTACCAAAATTAGGAAATCTTCTGAAATTTATTAAATAATCGAAAATTTATATGATCTAATGAGAATCCATAATTTAGTGATATTATTCCAAAAGTATTATCAGGGAACATCAAATTATCATTATTATTTATATCAAGTTTAATATGGGATTTCTCGCGGTAATGGCACGCGTCTTTAGAATTGAAGTAAATATTGTATATTAGGCATAATTCCACTATTTCGTCCTTAGAAGTAGCTGTATCACAATAAAAATATGAAACTCCAATTTACTGTACCGTACGCGTGCAGTAAACATAAATGAAGAACAAAATTATAGTGAACATCATTTTATATTATTAAAATGTTGTCGTCGGCCAGCAATTTATGGTCTTTAATCTCTTCAAAATGTTTTATTACCAAACGAACCGTGTTCTTTATCTGAAAACAAAGCCATTAAGTCAATCGAATACATTGCAAAATTAAATAGAAAATGCTAATTGATATTAAATAAAAATTAAAATAAACAAAAACTTTAAGTAGAATTTGCCGATCAATACTCATTATGGATTTTATTACATATGCTCTTGCACGGAACTCTCTTAACATCCATTAAGCAAGTATAAGTATATTTATAAAATTAGGTACTTAAAATAAAAGAAGTTGAAAATGATTGAAAAATATATTATATGAATAGGACTAGAAGAAAAAGTTCTTCGTTTCATTTATTTTTTTCCACTTTAATGTTGGAAAAATGAATATCGCGCAACATTAACCACTTTAAATTTGTTTACTTAACAAATGCATATTATCCGTGCTAAAAAGAATCAAGTATTATTATGTGCGGATGAACAGAGTGCTCTCTGTGAATTAGTATGGAGATATAAAAGCCATTACCAGTACAGTAATTCATTCATAACCGATGAAGTCTCTGTTGATAATAAATAACGTTAAGAGAACTTTTTGATTTTATTATTTAGACCAAGGGTCGGCAACCTTTGAATGCTAAGGGTCAAAACCAACCAAAATGTGAGCATTAAGAAGACCTTTCGGGTCAGTGGTATTTTCATTTTTAAAACAGTCTTTTTTGGTGGATTTGATGCCCCCCAAATCCTTCCCTGCCTAAATGCGGGATAAAATTATTAAAGTGGAGAATTGGCGTCCGTTGAACGTCTCCATAAGATGTGCAGATTTCTTCGCCCGGAAAAAATGTAAAAACCCAGAAAGTTGACAGTTAGGTAAGAATACAAAAATTAAATATCTCGGAAAAGATGAAATTTATCTAACTAAGAAAAATTCGTGTAGGCCCGTACCGAGGAATTTGAATATCGGACATCGCAATAATTGATCCGGATTAGCCAATTATTTTCTTCGAATCCAAAAAAATGTAATGATGCAGAAAGCTTCTAAATTAGTTGAGGAAAAATACAAAAATATCAAATCTAAATATTTCGTTCAAAAGCTCTGCAAAAACTTAAAAGCTCCCAGAAAGCTTTATTTTCCGAACCGCATATTTTACGTTTTAAAATCAATTTTCTAATCAAACAGAGATCCTTTAGCAGAATTTCAATTTTTTCCAAAATGAACCTTTTAAAACCTCAATGTTGTTTTAAATAATTTGGAATCGAATTTTTATGCGATTCATTAAATTGAAATGAAATATGGAATTTTGGCAGACAGCTTATTGAAGCTTTTAAAAGCACAACGAAAGCTTTAAGTTTCGAATTAAATTTTTAACCCTTAAAATCTATTTTCTATCCAGATTTCTAACAAATAATCAAATTTTCCCAAAAAAAAAAATGCTCAATTAACTCAAATATTCAAAAGTGGGTAAGAAATTCGGGGAAGTCGGTGAAGAAGTTCAATTTCGAATCTGGAATTTTTACCTAATTCTTTAATTTCCTTAAAGAATAATAGTTGTACTTGTACTATATGATGTTTTTGATAATGATGATTACTCCACCAATGATTAATGTAAGTATACTTTGTAGAAAGATAATATAAAAATGCGGTCATAATGGGATATTATTCTTGTTCCACCCATCCTTCCAATTATTATTATTTTTAGAACTCGGCGTTCTGAAAATAATGATGAAATAATCGAAATATTTCATGAAAAATTGTATTGGATATATCTGCATCCTGTAGTCTTTATAAAGTATATCTAATAGCTGAGCGATACCGACAATGATTGCAATATATTTCAAAGACGAACGACCCGTAACGTAATTGATTAGCATTTATTAAAAATGCACTCACTGAATATGAAAATTAATGAGATGTTTTTTGCTATATTGCAATTAAATGCATTAAATCCATTATCATTAACTGCATAAATTTTAAAATATAATGTATACCTATTAGGTACCTATTTATTTGAAACCAAAAAAAAAAAACTTTCTATTTATAAATTTTCCGTATAGTATTATTTGATTTTATTTTTACAAAAATATTTAAATAATATGATATTTACGACAGGTTAATTAAATATTTTAGGTATGTACAGCATTTTATATTTAAAAAAAAAACATTATTATGTAATGATGATGAATTTCTATCATTAATAAGATATACCTTTCATGTAATACTTTTGTTTCACAGAAAAATATGCATCGCCTTATTTTTGCTGAGTAATTTAATCTCTTAAAAATGAAAATCATGACGAATTGAAACATTTTTTAACCTCACCTATTTAGTAAATATATGAATTTTGTGTATCGAGATTTCGCTTCAATGGGAACTAGTTTTTATTAAGAAGAGAAAAAATGTTAATTCCATCGATATTCATTAGCTATTTTGATGAACTTTTGTTGTACGTAGAAAAATGAGATATTAAATGAAGATAATACTCGTTTAATATTTAACGTCTAACATAACATTATATATTACATTTCTAGGAGCTAAGAATATTATTAATATAAGATACTATAAAATTAAGAAATAAATTAAATGGCATTAGTTTTAATTACTAATTAGTTAGTATTAGTTAACCTGAATTGCAATTTTTAAAACCAAATTAAAACTAACGGTCTTAGATCATTGGCGTTGCGGTCTGAGGCTGTGAATATGTTGGGGAGTCGACTAACGATAATAGCGTCGATAAGAGAGACGAGAAATACATGCGCATATTTCTTTGCTTATTTCTTTGTTTTTATGGCATATTTTTGTGGTTTTTATTTTTCATTCTTTTTGTGCGTCTGTGTTTTAATAAATATACAAAGAGAAAACAAAATAAAAACCCATAAAAACATGCGATAAAAGCAAAGAAATATGCGCTTGTACTTATCGTCTCTCTTATCGACGCTATTATCGTTAGTCACCTCCCCAACATATTCACGCCCTAATGCGCAGAGCAGACCTAATTATTTTATTTAATAACTTTGTCAATAGTCATCAAGCTTATCCAAAGCATTTAATTAAAATATAATATTTTTATCTCTCGATAAATTTAAATGAAAGCTTTCGTAAGAGCTTTATATATGCTTTGAATGAGCTTTCGAGATTTTTGAAGCATGTTTGTTTGGGAAAATTTGAAATTGCATGAAAGGACCTAATCTGGATAGAAAATAGATTTTAAAACATAAACAATGTAGTTCTAAACTATAAGGTTTAATTGATTACGGTGGATTGGGAAAGTTTTAACGAAAATTTCAAATTTTATCGACAAATAATGAATCAAATAAAAATTAAATTCCAAATCATATAAAATGACAGTTTAATTTTAAGCTTTCAATAAGCTTACGAGATTTTTAAAATTTTATTTTAGGAAATGAAAATATTTCGTTAATAGATAGAAAATAGATTTTTAAATGTAATAAATTAAGTTCGAAACTTAAAGCTTTCGTTGAACTTTAAATAGTTTGGGCAAGCTTTCTGCGAAAATTCCATATTTCATTAAAATTTAATTAATGGGATAAAATTCGATTCCAAATTGTATAAAATGACATTTTAAATTTTAAATTTTCGATGAACTTTCGCTTTTTTTTTGGGAAAATTTTTAATTTAGTGAAAGCATCGTTATCTGGATAAAAATAGATTTTAACAAGAAAAAAATAATGTTCGAAAAATAAGGCTTTCTGTGAGCTTTTAATTTTTTCTGAGCTTTTATACGAAAAGTTATATTTTGATATTTTTGTATTTTTTTCCCAACTAATTTGCAAACTTCCTGCGTCATTACATTTTTTTGGGTCCGAAGAAAATAACCGGGAAATCCGGATTAAATGTCGCTATGTCCGTTATTCAAATTTATATCGTTTGCCTGCTTTTACGAATTTCTGGTATTTCTTAAATAAATTTCAACTTTCCCGAAATATTTAATTTTTGTATTTTCACCTAATTGTCAAAGCAACTTTCTGAGTTTTTAATACCCGGCCAAAGAAAATATAAAATTTTGCACACCTTATGTGGACATGCTGACCGTACGCCACTGCTTAGATCGTAATAAATCTTTACTACAGATCGATGTTTATAGTCGCAACTAAATTAAATATTTCGATACAAATTAAGTCAGCCCACTAAAACTCTCTACAAGAAATCGGTATAAGGTTTTGAAAATAAAAGATACGTTTCTGAATATAAATATACTGAACATCTTTTTATATATAAAACTTTTGGGTGCATTGACCCAACTGGAAAACTGTTCTTTCAAAAGCATCTTCATCTCTAAATTGCACTCGAATATAAATCTTGCACCTTATCACTACCGTAATTAATTGCATACATGCCTCTACATTTCACCTAAAACTAGTCATGTAAATAGTTCCGTAAGTTTTATTATGTTCGTACAGTATATTCTCAATAATTTATTTAAGGTTTATATAAATTGCTGTTGGATTATCGATCAAATTATTTGACTAAGCGTATAGAAATCAAAATTGATTAAAAAATCTAGAAGGTTTAATTTTATTAACCGAATTATTTCTGGGAAATGCATATTCTTTGACCTCTTTGTTAGAGTCTACTGTATACATTTTTACTCGCCATTCGATCTGTGAATTTTTATTGCGTTTACCCATTCATCTAATACATGTTGAAATGCTATGCAATCCAAATGCACAGATCTATGAAAGTAATAAAAAAAATATAATAAATAAAATGTTGAATAAGAGGGAAAAACGGCATTCCTCATTAGAAAGACAGTAGACCAGTAATTTATTGTTTGTAATAAAATTTAAATGAGAAATCACGGTGTACAGCTTCGTTATGATTGTACTATGTCTACATAATACTAATAAAAAATCACTGATGAACTTAAATTTGATATTTTGAATTTTATTCTGTCCAGGAATATTTAGAATTTTTTTTATATTCGATCGACTTGTTGGAAAGTTAGCCTGATATTACTATTATACTATTTTCACTATTAACACAGCGAAACTCTATCATTGTAAATATTAAAGTCAAATTATGAATTATTTATTACCAAAAAACTATTGCCGGAAATTACTGCTTAATAGAATTCGTTCATAAGGAAAATTAATTAAATACCAACAAGTCATATTATCTGAAAAAAATGACGATTTTTTGGAGAGTGATTTTGGTTCCAAATTGACTTATAACGAATCTGTGAAGTAATTAAGTCATTAAAACATACAAGAGTAAATAAATTTTAGTGACAGGGCTCGTTTACACATAGCGAGCAGCTGATCCGCCAGTAGACAGTTGCTCGATTTTTAACTCGCATGAAACAAAATAGTCAACAAACACAGCTACCATCATTTGCGTTCGAGGCTTATTGCGAGTTCATCTCGTTCTCAATATGTTCCAAATAGAGTTTTTCTAAACTCTCAGTTGCGGACTCAAACACGTTCCAAAGACTGTGGACTTTATATATGTTCACAAACTTCACTTTGCTTGAGCCGGCCACCTTTCACCTTGCGAGTCCTAACCTGTAATCTGAGGGAGAAAGGGAAACGGCTATAGAGAAGAAAAAATTGTTGAAGTCGCTGTGGATGGATGGAAACGATGAAACGGTGGAAACTAATATTAAGTTGTAGAAAATATTCAGATAGATTCAGATATTCAGACTGAATTCTTTCTCTCGGGACAAAGCTAGGGAAATGCTGAAATTAATAATTCTCTATCTTTCCCGATTTTCTCTGACATTTCCTGGTATTATATCCACCATTTCCGAATTTATTTCCATTTTTATTTTACCTGCCCCTTCCTGATGTTCCTGACTTTCTCGGGATTCTTCTTGCCATTACCCCAATTTTCCCCTATTTTGATGACATTTACCCGACATTTCCAGCATAATACCGAAAATTATCGCCACGCTTTACTTTCCCTACTCCATGTTGTGGACTACTTCCTACGTTTTATATGTTTTCTCAACATTTCTACTCGCTTTCCTAGAAAATGTCCACATGTTTCTAACTTTTCCAACAACTTTTACAAGTTTTCTGGTTTTCTAATAATTTGTTTACTACTTTCTAATTTTTCCTGGGACTAGTCGATTTTTCTCGAGCTTTGTAAATTTTTCCTTTTGTTTTCCGACTTTCCCTCGCATTTTCGAGACTTATTTCAGATTTTTTTCAGGCTTTCTTTTCAAATTTATTTGACTTTTATAAATAAATAATCCCCACATTTAATTGAATTTTCTGAATATCTCCCACTTCCATCTGTCCCAAAATGTTTCTGGTCTGTTCCCCGATTCGGCGAATTTGTATGAATTTTCCCAAGATTATATGAACGTTACCTATACATTCCCCTCTACCTCGACTTTCATCGACTTTCTACTACTTTCCAAATGTTTTATTTGTTTTTCTTAAATATATCCAGCTCTGCACGGACTTTCAATTATATATTATGGAAAGAAGGTTGGAGAAAGGCGAGAACTATCAAATTCGTTTGATTTAAAACTATTAAGACTGCCTTCAGATTTAGAAAATTCAGATATTCAGCTCCTTTCATTTTAATGTTTAAAATGAACAAAAATATAGCTTCAATTATACTGAACTTCAGAAAATATTGATTGAAATTTACTTAACTCACTTAAATGATGATTTGAAATTGATTAACTATACCATCTAAGCTGGGAACGTTTGGATTGTAGAGATCAGTCTGACATTTGCTACAAAATGTTATGAGATACGCACCAAATTTTATGAGGTCGGCAACCTAGATAATTAAAATTTATTCTGTTTTAAAATTTGAGAAATGGACATTTGCAGAAATAATCTGGACATTTGGAGAAATAACCTGGAATTTTGCAGAAATATTCTGGGAAATTTTGCAGAAATATTCTGGGAAATTTTGCAGAAATATTCTGTAATTTTGTGGAAATAATCTGGACATTTGCAGAAATAATCTGGAATTTTGCAGAAATAAAATGACCATTTGCATCAAAAATCTAGAATTTTGCTGAAATATTATTTAATCTTGCAGAAATATTTTGAAATTGTGCAAGGAAATGCTACAATTGCTTAAAAATATTGTAGTACATATTTTCCGACATTTTTCCGAAAATGTATTCCAATTTATTAAAAAAATTAAGCGAAATTTCGGATATATGTCGGATGGATATTTTATTTATTAGGAAAAAGTCGTGCAAATTTTTCATTGAAAAATTAATGAATAATTCGGGTATTTTATCAAATAAAAATTTAATATCTATCAGAAAGTCGTCTGGCATTAATTAGATATTTTCTCTAGTAATACTGCAATTAGTCTTAATTTCTGAAAATCGGTGAAGATAGATGAGTTATTGCACATATGGAGTTGAAATTATGGAGATCTAACAGATCAGGCTGCTAGTCAATACTAGGAACGCTTTTTAGTAGAGTTTTCTAGAATTTATCCTAAATTGTTCTGATCTTCGAACAAAACACAATCATACTTTTACTTCAGCAATAAAAGCTGATTGGTCAATGATGGCATAATTTAGTGCTTTACGTTTAAAAATTTCGAGAGCTAGTTGTGAGCTCGGGAAAATTGTTCATTTTCTTCCACATTTCTCAAAGTTATTTTTGTTCTCAATAATTAGTATTTTCGAAGGTTTCTTGTATTTAAAAATCCTTATCTTTATCTCTGTTATTTATATCAATTAGTAAATTTAGTTCGTTTGAACGATTGATGAGTTAATGAATGATTATTATTTGTAATTTACCTAATTCCATGTAGATTCTATAAAATAATTCATTAAATTTTCATTCAGTTTTTACATGCAATTTTAAAAATTTTAAAATTTCATGAAAGCTGTAAAATATTCAATATTCAAATTTAAATATTTTATGAATTTATAAAATCACCTGAAAGTCGAACAATTTTATCATAATCCGGAAATTTCGTTAAAATCGGAAAATTTCATATTTTACAATAATTTCACAGGAATCATTGATATCCTAAAATTTTATAAAAATCAGGAACATTAAAAAGAAATTGGTAAAATTCAAATTGTATAGCCGAATAGCATTTTTCAAGTAGTCCGTTACTCGCTCATACCGCGGGATTTTCACGAACCGTTTTCCGCATCAAAACTAATTCAACATAATTAATAAAAAATTCTAATTTGTGAAATAATTTTATTCATAATTTGAATTTTCCAGTACTTTGTGAAGTATATAGTAAACTTAATTTATACAAAAGACATTAACCTGGAAATGAGACAATTTACCTTCTATTCACATTTATAAATTTTCAGGTACATCAGAGGATGTAATAAGTTTTCAGAATATTATGGGCCACAAATCATGATTTCATTTTTTGAAATGGAAAACCTTTCTTCTGATTTAAATAAATGTATATATGACTATGTATAATAAATTGCAATTGGCACAAGTTAATTTTAATTAATAAGGTAATACCCTACATAGTACACAATCTGGGATATTGCATATTGATTATTTATACGTACGGCCCATGGTTAATGGCAGTAATGAGAAAAAACCTCTTATTGAAGATGGAAAATAAAAAACTGAATAATTACACATAATTTCCATATTACTCATTAACCGATTCCAACCTCTAGTAGATCTAGAGAATAAACCTTACCTACGAGTCTATGTTATAAGATCTTATACTATATGTCCTCATTAACACCGGATAAAATAAAACGATGTCACGGTGGAAAGAAAACCTATTAATAAATTATACATAACTTTATACTCGATTCCATAGAGAAAAAAGAACCATTTTTTATTCCATATAATAAAGTTGCGTCTGATCTGATCGGCTTTGTTAAAATTATAAAAAAAATACCCCCCGTAAGGCAGCAATAAAATGCTACTTCTACTTAACTTAGATACATCAGTATTTTTAATTAAAACTAACTATAATATGCTATTTAATCACAAATACATTACATGTAATATTTTTAATTGTATGTTCGTTTTCATTCTATAAATAAGTTTACCAGGTTTTAATGTTTTTCTTAAAAATATGTTGAAAGGCATGTATTTAGATCTAAAATTTTAACGATTTATAAAGGCGACATCAAATTTTAACATTCGCTGAAATAATTTTCTATCTTACCCAGCTGGGAGAGTTAACATAAAATCATGGCAATTTAATAGATATGAGGAATCGGAATGATTGAAAACAAATTTAAATATGATTGGTATACAAAAATTACAATCATCCAAAATTCATTACCTAATTTGCCTTCCCGAAGAAAGTTCTTTATAAAAAAAAAGTTGCCAAAAAAATGTCCATCCAATGTAATAATAAATAATAAATTAATCTGTATTATAACTTTCCGGATGACAAATTAATATGAATAACATGATAATATGAAATTTCCTAATTTGTCTATTTATTATTAACAACATCTCATTTTCTTTTTACCTAATTAAAGCATAAACTCGTTAAAAAATACAATGAAAATTCCGTAATTATTGGGGAACTATTAGAGTGAATTAATTATTATTATATGGTCCATTTATTATTGAATTATATAATTGCATTAATCTCATCTTAACAAATTTTTATTTCGATTGCATAAAAAGCGAATAAAATACCTAGTAATTGCATACTATCTCCAATATTAAATAATATTTCTGCACGAAGTAGTCGCTAATCTATGGATTTTAAATATATGAAGACTAAATTTAAAAGCATGAAACCTTATAACCTTATGAAAAATCGATTCTTTTCAGAAAACAGACTGTTGCTCTTTCATAGTTGGGAAAAAAGTACCGGTAAAAGAACGAGCTTGTTCGTAGGTCAATTAGTTAAGGGGGGAAATAGGGTTAGCACTGCGTGTTTTTAGTGATTTTCATGAATTTTTTTAACAAGTAAGGAATGTATTGTGTGTACAACTTAAAAACCGGAATTTTTTAGCGAAATTTGATGCTTTATTGTGGAAAAATGTTACAATATATTTTATT
>JANTOP010020604.1:0-13242 GCA_027564815.1 Symmerus nobilis | reverse complement strand
AGTTCTATATTTTCATGAATTCACCTTTGAGAAGCCTTGATCAAACATTTAAAGCAATTTGAGCTGATATTTATTTACTCTCTGGGCTAATTTTGCGAGTGAACCCACCCAGCGATTTTTCAAACGTCCAAAAACAATCAAGTTTTAAAAATGGCTATATTTTTCTTGTAAATTTGAATTTTGAAATTCTGCAGTAATCGAAAGTTAGGGTATGAGATTCACTAAGGATTAGAATATTCGACAGATAAAAAATTCAATTTGTGTCACATTTATAGGCAAACATAAAAACCCGAACCACTCCGAAACCTACCTTACCCTACAAATAGTAATTAAATATATTTTAATCATTACATACAAGTATATTTCAAATAAAGTAATAAAAAATCGTTTTTTTCGACCTCATGACTGAATATGTAAGCCCTTAACGATTGAAAGCAAATTCAAAGGATGTCAACTCGTTAACGGAAAACGATAAATATAAGAAAGGCACCGATAGAGGATTACCGGTACGTTATCATAATAGATTAGGCGTCGGCGATGTAGAGCAAAGGTAGAAGCAATTAGTTCGACACCGGCCTGGACAGCACAAATTATTATTTATTAAATAATCGTTTGTAAGCATTCGTTTAATTCTTGAGCAGATAGGAATGCTTCCAAGCTAAAACGGCAACTATCTATCATGTCAAATAGAAAATATGTTTTGAAACTTCTGTAGATCATAACCGATTTTGTAAAATCAGAATTTTTATCGAAAATATGATAATAGTATAACTTAAAATTTGTTGAAATAAAATTATCCATTCATTTCGTAACTTTATCGTAATATGAGTGGAACAGAAGAAACTGCATCACTGGTAATATTGAAAGTCAACGGTTTCCGTTATTACATGTAATTAATAATTTTCACAGATTATAAAACTAAAGTTCGTACATTTATGCTTTATTAAATTAGTTGTAAATAGAGTTTATACATATTTCTTCGTGTGTAATCTTTCTATTTAAATCCTACCTACTTCTTCTGTGTATTGACAACGTATGGTTTAAATTTAAAAATTCAAATAATAAAGCAGACATTGTAATTTAAATGCTCTTTGCTCGCTTAACTCCACGGGTGAGTAGTGTACGAACTAAATATTTGTGCCGTCAAAAAGATTATTCAAGAAAAATAAACATTTTTTTCTTATTTTGGATTTGTTTATTTTATAGGATTTTAAAATTATTTAAATAAATTGAATCGTTGTAAAAAGTATGGAGCAACAACCCGCATTTGACTTTCAATTACCCGATTCTAATTATGACCCATCATTTCAACCACAGAATGGCTATGAATATTTACAAAAAGTTGTATATGAGCGAACTTTACATCCGGAAATTGTTGTAAAACCATTAGGTGAAGGAAAGTTGGTAACAATTGATTGGAATCGATTTTCTAGAGTAAGTAACAATTGAGATTTCATAAAATTTATCAGTTAATAATGGTATTTCGGGAATATAATAGAATTAAAATTGTTCTAGGAAGAAGTACCCGATATTTCACCGACATCTCTACGGCCAACAGAGGAATGGAAAAACATACAAATTGATACTTTTACCCGTTTACAGTGTTATGTTCAAGATATACGAGAAAGAAATGCGTTAAACGATCAAATTGATGATGAACAAACGAAATTGATGGAATTACCGGATATTGATGAACAATCGGAATGGTATGAATTTTGTCGTACAAATAATCCCCGACTGATAATTATGCTACAAATTGATCAACGATCGTTGGAAACATTAATCGAGTATCAAATGGAATGGCTAAAAGATGATTCGAATCCAGTTAATCTGTCGGATTCGGATACCTGGCTGGGTCAATGGATTTATTCAAGTTTGGCATGTTTACGGAAACCAATCGAACCGAACATGCACAGTGTTTTACGTTATATCGCACGGACCTGTATCAGTTTGCGAAACGAATTACAATCAAATGATTTGGATAAGGTTTTACCATTGAACTTATTAATTTCTATTATTGCTGTTAGTTTTAATCAATTAGATCTAAGTGGAAGGACTTGAGCTAATCGATAAAACATATTTTATTATCGCTTAACTTCAACTTAAAATAATTTTGATAACTTAAACATATTTGGCAATTTTTTGTAATGAAATCCATTATATGTTGCCTGGAACAATGATTATCCGAAATGGTAAAGTTATTGATTGTTCTATCCCTGGAAAAATAAAAAGTTAAAACATTTAACTTGTATATTAAATTAAAATGAAAGATGTGTAGAAGGGAAATAGAGACTGCACAGAATTGATATTCTTTAACCACGTTCTCAAAGTCGTTCACTCGAGCAGAATATGAAAACGAAAAAAAATAATTGCTTATAAAACGCCATAATTTTGGGATTTATTCACTCTAACAGTCCAGCTGATGAAGAGGTAGCAAACTAATTATGTATAGATATTTATCATGTGCAATTACAATCAGAAAAAGTCTAGAAAACTTGACGTTTTAAACTAGTCACTTTAAGGTACAGGATTTGATTTTTCAACTTCACTTTAAATTCAATGAAATTCGGTATACAGTGACGTTTGAAGTTGCTAAATATAAATGAGAGGTATAAAAATGCCAGAACTTCAGTTTCTACGCTAAATACATTTACATACCTTACTACTTACTCTCAATATAGGTAACAAATTATTCTTGAAAACGGCAAAACGTTTCAAATAATTTGATCGTTAATGCTCCCTATAGAAGATAATACAGCAATACCTCGCATAGTCCGGTTTCGATTAGTGCGGTTTTAATTAGTCCGGTTAATTTCCGAACTAAAAATTTTGCTTCAACAATCAAAAAACAAAACAAAATATGAAATATGTGTGTTCATTCATAAACTTACGTAAATTTTCATTATTATAAAAACATAAAACGAAATCGTATGCCTTTGCGACGTTTTTGTTTCCTGAAAAATAGCCTTGTTTTCACGGCGATAATTAATGGGATAGTAACTGTCATGTCAGCAACTGTCGCATAAATTATTACCGTATAGATAACTTGATAGTCACTATCGCACTATCACAACACACTATCACACTAGTCTAGTTTGACTAGATAGTTGAGAGTAATCTCGCGAGAGACACAAACACTATATCGCCAAAGCTGGGCAGAAAACCGTTAATCCGTTAATCATTAATTAACGAACTTAACATAATGCTTAACTTATTAAATCAGAATTTTTTAGTATTGTCACTAAATTTCAATCTAAATAGAAATGTAAGAGCCAGAAAAACAAAGTTCAAGGCTGGAACCTTGGGCGGCAAATTTTTGAGGGCGGCAAAATTGAAGATACAAATATTTTTGAAGTTTGACTCGGTATATTAAAAAAATGTGGGATACCATCAACTTGTTGTTTCTATTTGGATGGTATCAGTTGGCTGTTCTTATTTGGCGGTTTTCATTTTGCTGTTTGCTCATCTTGCTGCCGACACACACAAACATAGAATAAAAAGTAAATTTTTGGCCAAATCACTTAAGCTCACCTCGCTAAAAAAATTAAGAAAATAAAAATAAATCTTAAAAATAGGTTGCTTCTATACCCAGTGCGAGCGCAGCGAGTCATACAGCAAAAAAATTATTATAAGAAGAATATTTACAAAATCGTGCGATTTTTTTCACCTCTCTTTTGGGCTTCTCTAATTTACAAAATATATTGAACAGCCAAAAAAAAAAAACAAAATGATAAATGTTGATATTAAAATTGAGTCATGGCCGAGATCCCAACGAAGATCCGAGGCCTCTATGCGCATTAGGGGTGAACGAACTGTATGGTAAAAACTAACATATTTTTGCGAGGATTACAATACCCCCAGATTAAATCTATAGCATCTTGCTAACCTTTCCTAGAACACAATTTTTTTCCTCACGCGCGCGCAAAATAGTATCGCAATAGAGATCATTTCCAGATAGCTCTCAAAATTGCCTGCAAAAAACATTGATATCTTTTTTCCGTGCAATTAACGGCTTACGAGATATTCACAATAATTTGTGAATTGTTAGCCGTAGTCGGATCGATGGGAAACATTCAGATCTTATTTAGAACTACAACCACAATGTTTCTACAAAAATTCAGCTTTCCGCCACTTATTTCATAAAAAATGGACTAATGGACTGGACTAGTAGTCGGGAAGCAATATTATGAAAATCTCAATGCATTATTAACTGATTCCAAAAGTGAACGTCTTTCTGAATAGGTTATAAAATTTCCTATTTTTTTTTGATAAACTGTATTCAAAATTCAATGAAATTTTTTCCCAATTTTTTTTTCCTTCAAAAGTATATAATTTCGCTAAGATTAAGTGCATTCCCGAAATTGGGTCCTCTCTGGTTTGGCCATAATTCTTAAATTAAAAATACCTTACACAAAAAGTGCGAAAAAAAAGGAATCGATGAAAAAAAAATACTAAATATCGAGACTAAAAAATTGTTTTCTAGGAAAGGTTAGCAAGATCCTATAGATTTAATCTGGGGTGTTGTAATCCTCGCAAAAATAAAGTTGTTTTCGATCACGCCTAATGCGCATACGACACATTTTACGTGCACGGTAACACGGTAAGGGCGGCAAATTTGTTCTAGCCTAGGGCGCCACTGTGGTAAATACGCCTCTGGAAACAGTATATATAAGGAGAAAAGAATACCGAAAATTCAAAATAAGCACCAATCAAGGAAAAAAATCCCTCTTTGCGACTGGAACGGAGGCCACGAGCTTTTTGATTTACAATATATAGAGAATTAGAATTACTATGAGAGCAGCACATACAGATTTTATTGTAATTAATAAATGCGGAAAATTTTGTTTTATTATCAAAATAATATGTAAACCTATAAAACAGAGTTTCCAATCGATTTCAATATAGGGTTCGCTTATATTTTTGTAACGAACACCATAATAGTTATTATACTTATAAAGAGCTCCGCAAGTAAAAAACTTTGAGAACCCCTTGTCTATTACATTGCTTGTGAAAAGGATGACATCTCTCTTATTTTGAGCACTGATTAAGACTAAAATGATGTCCACTGTATACGTGAACCAAGTTGTTGCAATAGACGTTCCAACATCAATTATCGAGTTAGTTACGAGTTATAAATATATCTTGGACATACATAAGTGGAAAGTGATAATCCATTGTTGTTGACCAATTACATATTAATATACAGCCAACGAAATTTAATTACCCTCACCCAATTTTTATTCAACAACATTGTTTTTAGTTTATTCATTTTAAATTATTTTATACTATTCAATAAGAATATAATTATGTAAGAATATTTCATGATAATTGTCTAAAATCAAGAGTAAAAAATATTTAAGAAATTAGTACCTTTGAGATACGAAATTCAATTACTCTCAGTAATTTTTTAAATAATTTAGATTAGATTTAAATTTAAATTATTAATCTGTATTACCACCATTTTTAGGATTAACGTAAATAATCTGTTTGGCATACTCGTTATCAAGTTTTACAACAGTGTTGGTGGTATTTCAGACCATGCTTTACGGATTCCATTTTTTAATTCTACAATTGAAGAAAACTGTCTGCCATTTTCATATACTTTTCGGGCAAGTATACCCCACAGATTTTCTATGGGATTCAAATCCGGCAAGCGTGCCGGCCAGTCCAAAGTTTCAATGTTTCTCTCTCGAATCCATTCCCTTGTATAGGATCACACATGAATTGAAACATTATCCTGCTAGAAAATCCTATTTGGTCCCGAGATATTATCACCAAATTCGATCAATACTGCGTCTAATAGTTCTACATACTTTTTTGAGTTAATTTTGATGTTCTCCAGGATATGCTGGTGGTGGTGGTGGTGCCTTTCCTTTCCAACTAAAAGCGGCCCAAACCATCACTGTGCCACCACCAAAATTTCTACTCATTTTTACTTCTTTCGGTTTTTTCAAATAATGCCAATAATATAGACATCCATCAGGGCCATCCAAATTAAATTACTTTTTATCGGAAAAGATGACATTTTTCCACTCATTCACCCAAGAAATGTATTTTCTAGCAAACTCCAATCGTTTAAGTTTATGACTTGCAGTCAACGCTGGTTTTTTGGCCCTTTTTATCCATTTGAACCGCTTACTTTTAGAAATAATTTGTTGAACTCGACGAATAACTACTGGAAACTGATTTTCTGCCATAATCGTTGATGCATTGCATTTACCTTTGGCCACTGATCTCACTATGATCGATTTTTGCCTTGCGGTCAGTTTACTATTTCCCCTAGATTTTCTGTTTTTGCCATACGATTCGTTATTTTTGATGTAGTTGTTAATAACCCATAGCGATCTATTTAATTTAATAGCAATTGCTCTATTTGATATATATACCCCTTTCATGGTAAAAGTTAATTTTAATAATTTCCTCCGTGGTAAATGTTTTACCCTTTCCCATTTTAAAAGTTTTACAATTTTTTTATGTTATTATTTCACTATTATTACAAAATTTACTCCTTATTAATGAGAAATTTTTCTAAAATTATGAATTTATTTCATAGACTACTATATTAGGTGTAAAATCAAATATACTACTTACTGAGGGTAATTAAATTTCGCTTCAAAATAATAAATAATTAATAAAATTTTTTTTATTTTAAATATATTAAAATATGCTGACATGTTAATGCATAATTATGTTTGTGCTGAACAAAATACAATAATTTAAATATAAATCAAAATATTTACCGTTTTATAACAAAAGTTATTAGGCAATATTTAGATGAGGGTAATTGAATTTCGTTGGCTGTATGTAGCAATGGATGTGTATTGTTTTTGATGATACCCCCCAAATACACAAGGACTCTCCGTATAAGAATACTTATATTCTTATACAGGGGTCCGCAAGCTTTACGTCACCATCCGATATGACGCGGTTTCAAATTCGACATGTAATTTGTGATGACACCTGGTTTCGAACCTGCAACCTCCCTCTTCAAAAGCGGGTACACTACCCATTACGCCATGAAGAGGTCAAAACGATCAATGGAAAGAGGTCAAGTAAATGATCTATGCTGCATATATTACTAAGGGATTATAGAACTAATGAATAGGTTCATCAGGGAATGAGTCAAGGATAAAATTGAAGTAGGATAGTCGCATTGCGAAATTTAATAGAGACTTAATAGAAACGCGTTTGAATGGCGACCTCTAGAGAATGGCGTTCTCCGCCAAGGTAGACGGATGACATAAAGAAGTTCAAGTATAACTACAAGTATATATGCTCAGGACAGGCATAAATGAAAGACCTTGGGAAGCCTACGACCAGCACTGGATTTAAATGGGCTGATGTAAGGATGTTGATGACATTGAACTTTTGGGATACCAAATCTGACAACAAGTCAGTCCTCAAGATTGGTGCTTATACTCGTTTCTGTAAGTCAGAAGTTCTATGGCAAAATATGGTATCACAAATGTTTTCACAAATAAATACGATCTAACGATGGCCGATAAATGGTATGAAAGTGTAATGGAACTATTATTGTCGTAAATAACCCTCAACTAGCTGTACTTTTATTGTTATTTACTGAAACATATAAGAACAAGAATACCTATATCGAGCTAAAGAGACAAAGCAAAGAAAGTTAAATAGCATCCTTCCTGAAATGCAAAATGTTAATAAACTATTTTGAATTAGCTTCATATTGCATTAGTAAATAGCTAGCGTCTAATAAGTGATATTACCTTACGGACAAATAATATTCCTAAATGCATGAAGGAACTTACTCATTTCTTTTATAGTTCTCACTCATTGAGCTTAAATTTCTCTTACTGACACTAGACCAACTTCGATCATTGCTAGAACTATAGATTACACTCTTAAATTAATTATTATAAAATAGTATATCTTTTTTGGAAATACTTCTCCGAGGAATCCTCGCGACTGTGGCAAACGGGTTTCGGCCGTCGCAAAAATTCTCGTAAATGATCAAACTTTTCATGACTAATTTCATGAAATGGCATTAGATCGGATTGATGACATTGTTTTTGATGATGAACATGGTGAATTTTTCTCTGTATTCGACAACATTGACAATAATGTGAGATAGAGACCTCAGTGGTTAGATATATCTTCGGTCCAATTATACCGGGAAATGCTTTTGTCACAGTTAAAAAAATATTCATATCCTGTTGCCCATCCGCATCATGACAGTCTTTGATATTTAAGAAATTCGAAAGAGACCCGGAATAATAAGCTAAATGCCGTCCATTTTGCCAAAATTTTATTTCAATTGGAGTGTTATCTAAAAATAATGAAAAAACAATTATATCATTCGCAGAAATTTATTCAGAGTTTTCAGCCCAAATTGAGCCTTTTTAATTTCAAAATCATCCTTTTACAAGTCAAATTCAACCTTTTGCAAATGAAAATTCTAATAAAAACTTTTCTATCATAAATTATGATTCGATATTTTGTACCACTCTGCTAAATTAATCGAATTGAAAAAAATTAGATGAGATTTGTAATATGTTTATTTTTAATGACAATTTTAAACATTAAGAAAATAATTAAATAACAAATGATACTATGAAACAACGGTACATTCTATTGTTTTATGCATTTTTAACGGTACATTTCAATAGATTGACAGAGTGGTACAAAATATCAAATCATAATCTATGATAAAAAGTTTTTATTATAGTTTTCATTTGCAGAAGATTGAATTTGATTTGTAAAAGGTTGATTTTGAAATTAAAAAGGTTGAATTTGAACTGAAACCCCTGTATATTTATATAAATATTTGTTACGGTACCAATATTTCGTTTTAATTTTTCTATCGTACTCGTATCGTTAAAATGTCCTTCGATGTTCAATTTCCTATGACACTCGATAGGAAATCTTGACGGAAATGGTCCGATACGGAAACTGTATTCTAATGTTTCAATAGATAGTTCAATTGGTCCTCGTTGACATAACCATACGCCCGGACATGTGATCTTTAGTATTAATAATTTATACTAGATATTCAAAAGAAAACTATCAGTAGCTTACCGAATGAATTTGTATAATTATTTTTATATGAATATTTTTATTAATCATTATATCTAATTATTTAAATTCACGGTAAATTAAAAGAAAATTCCTTGCGGTTTCACGTATATTTTCATTAGACTTTCCAAGTTAATCGAATTTCCTTCAATGGTTGCTAAGCAAAATAGTCCAAAACAGAGAAAGGAAAATCATATTTTCCTAGCTTTTTATCCTTGCAGAATTTTCCATATCCACCGAATTGGTTGAATCAATATTTCAAATAAATAATCCTCAAGGAAATTCTAATCGTTTGATTTATATAAAGAGACAATGCAATGCAAGCTTTAAAGCTTTATTACCCAATTATATAGACTAGGCACATGGAACTAAAAATAATAGATCAGAATATCAGAATGGTTTTTTTACAATTTATCCCCTTAGACTTGAAGTCCCCTCTAACAAGGGTACAAAACTTAATCTGTAAGTTCTTTTTCTGGTTAAATTCCACTGGACTCAATCTAATGCATAACTTTACTGGATTTAATATTTCTCACTGTAGAGCCGATGCAGATGTGCAAAATAGACTTAAAAAGGCTCGGAAAACTTTTGGTATGCTAAACAACGTCTGGCTATCGTCACAGATATAAACAAATTTGAAAATAAAAATTTAAGACAACTGCTTGTCTGTCTAAATATATGGCTGCGAAACTTAGAAAATTACAAAGACCATCCTGTCTAGTCTTCAAAGTATTCGTTAATAGAAAAATATTCATCATCCCGTCTTATCATCCCATGTGAGAACATAAGGCATCAACAAGGTACCGCCATCTTAATCGGTTTTGTGCCCAAACCTTCACCTTGCTTCACGACTTTCCTTCTGCTTTTTCGAAGCCAGTTCGGGGTCATGTGGTTTTGGGTCGTCCTCGAGCGCCGCTCGGGCTATGTTTGTCATCGACCGTCGCCGAGTGTGGCCAATCCAATTCCACTTCCGTCTTTTAACTTGGACATCTAGTTTTTCAACGCCGGTTATATTTATAAGATCTTCATCTGAGACGACTAACGGGTAAAATATTTTTCAAATTCGTCTCAAATACTTGTTAACGAATACTTGGATTCGAGACTCAATAGAACTCGTAACTTTCCAAGTTTCGCAACCGTATAGTACGACTGAATGTAACGTCCAACCAAAATTGGTTATGTATTACTTGTAATTAATAATTTATTGTTATATATTTGTATTTATATTATATTTAAGTAAGTTTAATTAGGCGGTCCACCACTGGTCCACCAGTATCAGAAGCAGCATCCCGTTATTCATAGAGAAGGGGGTTCTGTAAATCGATCGTATTGAGGAATGCAAAAATATTGGATAGGCAGTTGGCAGTTGGCAGCCACGATACAAATAACAAATAAATAAAAAACTGCAAGAAAAATAAAACGAGCCCTACAAGATAATTATAATAAATAAATAAATAAGTGCTCCGGGGAAAGAAGCGTTGAAAGAAATAGAAAGAAGCGTTGAAAGAAGTGTCAGAAAGGATTGGCGATCAGTTTGTTGAATTCGAATTGTATCATTTTTGTATTGCGTGAATTTGATGGCGTCGGCATCAGGTATTGGTGGACCGTATTCATGGTAGCTAAGAAAATAAAATTAAAATTATAAAAAGTAAGAAGATTAAAATACATATTGATTATAAAATAAAATCATTTAAATAAGAAAGTGAACATTATATTGTATGAAAACTATTGTTTCCTCAACCAACTGAGCGGGTTGGAGGTTACATAATACATAGAAAATAGAAATGATTTACTACGCGACAAATAAAATTCTTTTTCTTAGAATTTAGGAAAAAAATGTTAGAAATTGGATTGGACAATTTGGGTTAAATCAAAATAATTCGTATAAAAAAAGGACAACAATTTTTTTTTGAATTCGTGTTATATCAAATTCGTGTAAAAAAAGTTCGTGCAAAAACAGAATTAGGTGTACTTTGAAAAACAAACGCATATCCATAATCCTCTATTGAATTACTGGCAAGGTCGCGCTAATATGTGTTTTGCTGCTGCCCGCGTGCTATAATTTTATAACCGTTTTGTTGCAAATTATTCATATCTGTTCTCGATGAGATGATTAGAATGAAACCAACACTTTTTACGCTATTTTTTCTCATCATCATATGATCTTGGAATAGAAACTTATTTAGTCCTCGCCAAGAAGAATGTTTTTTAATGCTCTTTAGGAATTAGGCTTGCAAAATAATATACACATTTTTTTTTACATACAATATATGTCATTTGTTAAATACAAAATTTATTTCTTTTGAAACCATTTATCAAACCAATCCTCATCTTTAAAGTATAAAATTGGAGTATCCGTAATTTTATCGCCATATACTTCATTTAAAGTTTTCAACACTTGTTCCTGGATAAATTCTACCCGATTTTTTGGGCAATAATCATCATCTGATGACCGAGATATAGTTACAACAGTTGGTGTTGGTAATTGCGATATAAATTCCTTAAAATCTTTAAGTAATTTAAGTATTTCAACCTCAGATGATTCGTGATGAGGTAACGAAGTTCGATCCCATGTACAGCCAGCATTATACACCATCATCCAATCGATGTCATCCTCCTCATAAAAAGATTTGATTTCTTGTATTAATTCGAGAATTTTCGTCCAAACCGGCGATAAATTTGGGGGATAATCAAAATTATCCACACTTTTATTCAAATGCAAATGAGTGAAAATTTTTTCCAAATCATCTAATTGTTGTTCTCGATCAGTTGAACATTTAAAAAATTGATCGGGTGAAAAATCTTCACGATAATCTATAGCAAAAATGTGCTTCAAGGATCCATAGACATTGCCAGCCTTATTATAAATGTCTAAGAATGGGTTTCGCGTACTGAAAAAATCTAAATCTATATCCAGAACAAATGGGTTTGATTCGTTTAATAAATCTCGTATTTCATTGATTAGATCTTCCGATTTTCGTTCCCCAATTGTTTGTACTTGCAAAAGGATGGACCGTTGATTCGTTAGATTTCTAGTCGGTTGATAAGTTCCCTCCGAAACGAAATATTCCAGTGAACAATCTGTTCGTATCAAATGTTTATGATCACCGATCTTAAAACTATGTCGCCCACTCGGTATTTGTTCGGACCAGTATGGTTTTAACCAAACGATGGTTGAAAAATGGCCGGCATAGGTGGTGGGCATAATCCAATTTTCGATGTTTAATGTATCTAGTAATTCGTTTCGATTGTACACACAATTGGCTGGCATCGACCTTGGTATCGTCAGATCTGGATGAGAATCAAAGTGTACAATTATGTTGTCGTTAAATGGTAGGTATCGACTGGCTAGGCATTGATATATAAATATTAATACTTCATTGTGATCCTCAACGATAAATATTGGAATTTTCTTAAAACTTCTCAAGTTGCTCATGATGATATTTAATAACTTTGGATGTTGTAAGGCAAAGCTATAAGTAAAAAAATTATTTTAATTTAGAAGTTATACTAACAAAAATGTTGTGGGTATTTCTCAGACTGATAGGCGGAGAGTCAGCGACGTTTTTACCGAAGTCATTTTATAACAAATGCTTCTGTTGTGAATTATTTGGAGACATTGTCTTCATTCTATTTCGGCATGGGTTGCACCCCGCCTTCCTTGCGGTACAGGGATCAAATCAAGTATTATGTCTGACGACTTGTTATCGATAATAAATACGTCTGACAATTTTAGTTTAGGCATTGTGACGTTTAGCAACGATAAAATTAATGAAAGTAAAATGATATAATTTAAAAGTGCTACTTTGGAAAAACCTTTGAGGGAATCACCACCCTGTAGCGCAAGGAGGGCGGGGAACCAGACTAGCCGCAATAGAATGAAGGCAAGGTCTCCAAACAATTAGGCCCGCCGCATATTGAACCAAACACATGCCAAACAGTCAACGAATATACACCAAACGCACGCAGACGTGTTTTTAAAAGTAGCGCATATTGAACCAAACACACTCAGAAAATAGTACTATATTCATTTCATTCATTTAATTATAAACTATTTCGATGTCTCTTTGCGTCTAGCTCACTCAACAAAGAAAACAAACAAAAAAACTACACACGATGACCTACGAAACTGTGTTTGATATACAACAGAACACATGTGAAAATCGGCTAGACGTGTGTTTGGTTCAATATGCGGTGCTC
>JANTOP010020593.1:0-13244 GCA_027564815.1 Symmerus nobilis | reverse complement strand
CCCCTCCCCCATGTAACAAATTGTGACGGTCCCAGAGACTCCCTGCCCCCCTAAGAGCGTCGCGTATTTTATGGATGACCACTTTGCCCAATTGTCTCTTTCTGATAATTTCCAAAATTTATCCGAATTTTTCCTTACCATAATGACTTCTTCTTATTTTTTATACGTTTTCATTTATAGACAAATCCTTATTTGAACCAAATCCTTAAGGGCAGAGGTCCATTTTTTGCTGGCATTTTTTATGAGTTTTCATGTTTTTTTCGTGCCGAAACAGTGAGGCCTATTGAGAAGTTCTTTTACGTATAGTTTTTATTGATAGTTTCTATGTTTATACAAATTTTTATAAGACGTTTCGTTTCGTCGTATTCGCTTGGCGTGCTACACCGCACGAAGTTGTATTTTAACCTGTTGGCCACGATATCTCAAGAATCACTGAATCGATTCACCTAAAATTTTCGCAAGGTTGCTCAGAATATATTAACTTATAACTTGAATTAAGGAAAATAGGATACATAAAAAATTACGACCTGTAGAGTTTAAAGAAGACTGAAAAACTTGACAAAAAAAAGGAAAATCAGTTTTGATGGCGCCATTTTGTTATATTTAATTTTTGGAAAAAGATCTTAATTCAAGTTATGAAGTTTCATCTGACATACCCAAATATATCTTGATAATTTTTTTCAGATCAGTCAAACGGCCTGAATCGTGGCCAATAGTTAAATATAGCCTCCTGCGGTCTAGCACGCCCAGCGAGTACGATGCAACGAAATGTCTTATAAAATTTTTTAAAAACATAGAAACTATCAATGGAAATGATACGCTAAAGAACTTTTCAATAGATTTTACGGTTTCGGCACGAAAAATTCATGAAAACTCATAAAAAAAGCCAAAAAATTGTCCTCTGGCCTTAAGAAAACCTAAAGATGATGAGGCTTATTTTCCGAACTTTATTTTTTCTGTTTTCAAATCGTTTTTCTATCCAAACAACGGTCGTTTAACGTAATTTCAAAATTTCCCATAAATGGCTTCCAAAGGCCCGAAAGCTTATTGAAAGCTTTAAATTAAAATTTCATTTTATATAATTTTTGATCAAATTTTAATTCGATTCAATGAAATAAAATGAAGTTTTCGCATGGAAGCTTTCCCAAACCATTTAAGCTTAACGAAAGCTTTAAGTTCCGATCCTAATATTCAGCGTTTTAAAATCTATTTATTATCCCGAGAACGATCCCTTAATGAAATTTCACATTTTTCCCGGAAATAATCTTCAAAAGTATCGAAGGCTTATTGAAAGCTTATAATTCAAATTTTAATTTTATACAATTTGTGATCAAATTTTAATTCGATTCATTAAATTCAAATGAAATATGAAGTTTTCGCAAAGAGGCTTTTCCAATCTTTTAAAGCTCAACGAAAGCTTTAAGTTCCGATCCTAATTTTCATCGTTTTTAAATCTATTTATTATCCCGAGAACGATCCCTTAATGAAATTTCACATTTTTCCCGGAAAAAAACTTCAAAAGTTTCGAAAGCTTATTGAAAGCTTAAAATTGAAAATTCATTTTTATCTAATTTCGAATCCAATTTTGATCCGATTCATTAAATTTTAATGAATTTTTAAATTTTTGCAATAAGCTTTCCCAATTTGTTGTAAGCTCTAAGAAAGCTTTAAGTATGAAACCTAATTTTTCACGTTTTCTATTCAGATAGGGAAATTTGAAATTTTCCCAAAAAAAACTTCAAAATAATTCCATTTTCTATTTAATTAAATTTTTATAAAATTAAGGAAACCGGAAAGTAATCAATTATTTAAGAAAAAATTAAACAAAATTTCTTTAGCCTTTCCTTGAATTAAATTCCCTGGTTCATCTTGTAAATCCCTGTTTACCACGCCTATACCCATTTTACCCAAATTGCTATATGTTACACACTCAAAAAAGCTTCGTTGGTAATCACTGTTGTAAATGAATCGAAAAAAAATGTCTTGCAACATCTCCGACACCCTGTATTTCCTGTATATGTATCATCGCGATGCGATGATAACTAAAAAAACCGACTGAAATGTTGAGAATGAAATGTGAATACAAAACTGTCCATTCTCAAAAAGTTCAGTTTGTTTTTAGCCGTCGAAACGTTCAGTAACTTAACTTAAAAATCAAGGAAATTCGTAACGTTTACACTATTTTGTTGGAACGTTATAAACGCGCGTGCGGTCTGTTATATTGTGTGCGCTATTCGGGTATCTTTTTGGGTGGTCTCTTTGCCCCTGCGTGGAACCCAAACTTTTATGTTTTCTATTTTTAATTAATTATTTTTGAAAAAAAAAAGAAAAAATGGTTTATCTTGAATCGATAAGTTTTAAAAAAATATTTAACATCCGGATATGTACCGGTTTAAAAACATCCATGTAACGAATGAAATATAAAGTTCCGTTTCGGAACGAAATTCAATATTTGATGGTTCTTAATTGGTATTCGTAATTTTTAAGGAAATATTTAGTTGGTAAGAAATTCTGAATTTAATATAAATATATAAATCCGTTTGCGCAGTGAAATTCTTAAGATTTAGTTTTTAAGATTTTTTAAAAAAAAAAAGGAAAGAAAAACAACAACAACAAAAGTAAATAAATAAATCGCGGTTGTAAGAAATAAAAAATGGTTGTTCCGACAATGGATAAATTACCACGGGTGCCTGACACACATGGCGATGTTGTTGACGAGAAAATCTTTTCCGATTTGTATATACGGACGAGTTGGGTGGACGCTAATGTAGCCTTGGACCAAATAAATAAGGTAAAAAATTAGGAAATTTTGGTTGAAAAAATTCCTTAAAAATAAATTTGTTCCCCAAAAGATTGATTCCATTCATTTTGACGTTTTTACAGATTTTAATTGAGACATTAAACGTCTTCTTCTTTTTTCTTATATTTTAATTTATTTATTTTCTGGTTTCGGATGAGAACGTCTCTCTCATGAAACTTTAAAGAAATTTTTTTTTCGGCTTAAAACATTTTTATTAATCAATTTGACAATTTATTCAAACCGAAAGTGAACGGAAAAAATTGGTAAGCCCTGCCTGTTCACAAGTAAACCTCTCTCACAATATTTTTTATTCAATACTTCTGTTTAAAAAATTGTAAGAAAATAAATCAATGACCAAAAAACCGAAATTTTATTTAAATAAATCAGACGGAAGCGAAGCGGACTAAAGCGGCTCCCTGCATCGTAAGAAAATTAACAAAATAGTTCTCTCTCTCTCTCAACAAACCCCCTGCAACCCGAAATCGAAATAACTAATCTTTATCGAAAGCGTACGGGTTCAAATTTAACAGTTTATTTTCGGTAAATAAACCAAAGTTGTTCAAATTCGATATAAGTGGACTAAGGTAAGTAGTATATGTCTCGTGTATGTCATCCAAATAATTTAACTGCGATGAAATTCAAAATATTACGACCAAAGCTCCACATTAACTTACAAGCCCAGCGAAAGCTTTAAGTTTTTAATACAATTTTTTACGTTTTGAAGCCTAATTTTAATCCGAATAAATAAATTTGATTCAGAAATGAAATATCCTGCAAAAGCTCATCAAAAGTTTAAAAGCTCAAAGAAAGCTTCAACCTTGGGAGGTAATTTTATTGGTTTTGAAACCTTCTTTCCATCCAAATAGTTTAACTGCCACGAAACTCAAAATGTTACGACAAGAGCTACACATAAACTTAAGCTCAGCGAAAGCTCGAATTTTTTAATAGAAATTTATACATTTTCAAATCTAATTTTTATCCGAATAATTAAATTTTAATCAAATCGGAAATTTTCCTACAACAGCTCTAGAAAAGATTATAAGTTGATAGAAAGCTTTGGGTTTGGGACATAAACGAAAAGAGGGTCGTGGAAAAAATTCTGTCAAACATCGTGGACTTGCTCACAGGTGCCAGAATCCACAAGATCCTCTCAAAAGGGAGGGCTGCAAAAATCGGCTTAGTGAAAAAGCCAGATGGCAGTTCAACAGAATCTGGCAAAGAAACTCTGGAGTTGTTACTTCAAACACACTTTCCAGAATCTTACGGGTTGTAAGGCCCTCTAGTAGCCTTTGGAACCTAGCCTCGGACATATTCAAACCCAGTATCCTTAAATAGGCCATTAGCACGTTTAAGCCATACAAATCACCTGGCGCAGACGGTATTTATCCCGCGATGCTCCAATATGGGGCAGCGGAAACCATACTAATTCTGACCATAATCTGTAAAGCCAGTTTGGCATTAGGACATATTCCCTCCCTATGGACAGAGGTTAATGTCGTCTATATCCCTAAGGCCGGGTGTGCAATGGACTTCAGTCCAAAAGCGTTTCGTCCTATTAGTCTTACTTCGTTTCTTCTCAAAACGATGGAAAAAATACTAAACTTATACGTTAGGGACAAGTTGCTAATTTATAAACCCTTACACAAGGATCAACACGCCTATCAGGCAGGCAAATCGACTGAAACTGCCCTGCACAGTCTTGTTAATATAATTGAATATAGACTTGAGCATTAAGAGGTAGCCTTCCCGGGCTTTATTGATATAGAGTGAGCCTTCAATAATACTTCTTATGACTCAATCAAGAGAGCTACCTATAGAATAGGACTGGCTATTCCAGCTATTGGCGACTGGATACAGGCCATGCTGAGGTCCCGTAGAATCAGGACCACTCTTGGATTGTTGTGGTCTCTGATAGTCGATGTGCTACTTCAAATCCTGTCCAGGAATGGTTTTGAAATCAAAGGGTACGCAGATGACCTAGTAATAATTGTAAGGGGCAAAGTGGTAAGTACACTTTGTGACCGTCTGCAGGAAGCTCTATCGATTATACAAAATTGGTGGGAAGGGGAGGGACTCCGGGTTAATCCCAAAAAAACCAACATCGTTACTTTCACCAATAGAAGGGAAATGGACAATTTAAGAATGCTAACCATCTATGGTGAACAAATCAGGTTCTCTGCGGAAACCAAATATTTGGGGGTTATCCTTGATTCTAAACTGAACTGGAACCAACACCTGAAGAAAATAGCCATTCTGTGGAATATCAAAATGCACGGCAAGCAGAATGATATCAGAATGGGCCGGAAATAGAAAAAAATTGTGCTGGGAGCAATCACCAGGATAAAACCATGCAAAGGCGTTTATTGTCACGCACTAAATCTTACTAGAAACCAGATCAGGGAAATAACAGGACTACTGACTGGACACTGTAATTTGAAATACCACCTCCATAAAATGGGTTTAACACAGGATAACGTGTGTAGAATCTGCGGAGAGGAAGAGGAGACGGCCGAACACATCCTTTGTGATTGTGTAGAGTTGGACTCAAGATATCGTAAACTTATCACTAGGACAAATTCTGCGCTTTATGGCCAGCACAAAGCTGACTAGACCTAATTAATACTTATCGGGATGCCACAATAGGCCCATTGGTGGCCGCAGTAGTTACTGATGGGCAATCATTGCCACACCCGCTCATTTATCTATCTATCTATCTTGGGACATAATTTTATTCGCATTATTCCCTATTTTCAATCCAATTCACCATAATTTATCAAATAATCATAGCAAATAATAATCCGCTTCCTAACTACCGCTGCTCTCACGGAATTTGAGCTTTTGTGTGCAATTAAGAGACTCAAGATCAACAAAAGCTGTAGAACTGATTGTATCTCACCTTTGGCCGTTCGAAATAAATTTCTACGTATCACATAGACTAAGCAAGAATAGTTCATTTTAGCAAAATCTTATCTATCATTTAAGAAGTTATCCGAGGCTAATGTTAAATTATCTGAAATTGGCGTTAGATAAGAATCGCAAAGGGAAGCGATCTGAGTCGTTTATTGGTCTGATTCGGATACAAAATGATCAAATTGAAAATTACAATTAATTGTATTGGCAAATAAATTTAATAAATTATTTAAAAATGCAATTATTTAATTTTTTTATTTTAAAATTTACATTAGGTTAATAAATTAGCTGGAATTAGTAAAAAATATCAGATAATAGAGATCGAGGCGATTTAATAATAAAATAAAATATTTTTAATTAAATATATTTGGTATTTAATTAAAATATAATGAAATATAATTTTATGTAATTATAATTAATTAAATAATAATTATTTTCAAGATAGCTTCCATTTCTTCCATTCCATCTATCATTTCGGGTTTAAATAAATGTACACAAGATCTCTCTTACGATCGCGCGTGCATTTTGGTTAAATAAAGTTATCAAATGTTTTTTTTTCTTATATTTCATCGTTTTATGATCTTATTCTTCTTCCACCGATCATCCCATCTTCCCTCTCTCGCCACAATCGATTTCTTGATGATCGAGTCACATAAAATGATCGCTGACGATCATCATACCGTCTCGTAGAGAGAGAGAGAGAGAGAGAGAGGGGGACTCATTCTTCAGGTATGGTGGAAATTAAGCGTATAGTCCACTTCGAATTTGTATATAAAAAAATTCTCTCTTCAAATTTCGAAATTATTTACTATGATTTGAAATATTTATTAGAATTAAATTAAATTAAATTAAGAATTTGACAGTTTAATGATAATAATTATTGAACTGTCATATTTACTGACGTTACGTCAAAAAAAAAAAAACGAGGGAACTGTATTTGCATACAATCATTAATTTCTATACGGGGAAAAACAGGTGTACCAAGAAGGTGGTCTTTTTATTTCATGATTTTTCTCCAAAAGAAAAGAAAATCATGGAAAAAAATTCACTATCAATTTTTGACAGACATTTTGTATTTTTTTTATATTTTCTCTCAAAACCATTCTTTTGTCTCCCGTATTCGGTTCCATCTTTTATATTTCCAATTTTTTTTTTTTGGGTTTCGGGTATATAAAGGGCCCCGGAGACAATCCTTGGAAAAATTCATTTTTTATTTGTATTCATTTTTCCATGGAACATAATGGGGTCCCTTAAGATTTTTTCTAAGAAAACGATCGTTTTGTTAGGTTATCCCTCAGTCTCATTCTCACTTTCTGCGAAAATATTCAATAATTAATAAACTTTGATAATAATGAATTTCTTGCCTTGGATCACGTAGCCTACCTCTCATTATTTCAATTTGATGGATTATCATAATTGTCTTTTTCGCGAATAGCAAAAAAGCGGATGATTGATAAGCCCGCCAAAGTCATTATTCATTATCATTTGTAGTAGCTTACCTGGCGCTTCGAATGACATAATCACCTAACGCCAAAAAAAATTGTTTGATTTTAAGACGGAGATTTAGTAATAAAGATTTGAAGAATTGATAGATTGTCATTGGTTGGGATTTGGACATTTATGGGGGGTTTGCTGGGGTGGAAATGGTAGAGAAATAGCTAATAAATCCGAAATTCGTTCGAATTGAGTCTGGAGAAGTCAAGAAAATGTAGAAAAAAATTTATAAAAATGGGATTTGGAGACATTCAATGGAGACTAGTCGAAAGTTGATATTTTCCTGAAGATATACCGCTTTTTCTATTTTTTTTAACTAATTCCCAATTTTTCTTTATATTTACGACGCCTACTAACTGTGTCGCTACTTTACCCTAGCTCACCCTAGCTGTTCCCAAATTTTTCTGAATTTTTCTTTGAATTCTCCAACTCTCTCTAATTTTCCTTGAATTTATTCGACTTATCCTCAATTATTTCCCGCATTTTATTGAATTTTACCGACCTTCCAAAAATAAGAAAATATTCTACCGAATTTTACAACATTTCCCGATTTTTTATCGCATTTTTTAAATCGTAAATTCTCCAAATAATTACGATAAAATAATTAATAAATCAAATTAATATTGGTTTCGAGTTTCGTTGTAGTTAAATTATTTAGTTGGAAAGTAGGTCTCAATTCAAATAAAATTATCTCCCAAAATTGAAGCTTTCTTTGAATATTAAAAGCTATTGTAGAGCTTCTGTACGAAAGTTCCGAATTTTAATTAAAATCGGGAATAGCTTAACGTGGCCCTGGGGACTAAATATTTGGAGGTACTCTCAATACCTTTAGCTTAAATAATTAATTAATTTAGAAAATTTCTCAAATTCCCAATTTTAATTATTGTAAGATTTTGAAGCATTCTTAGGGTTTAAGATTTTTCATGTAATTTTGGAGCAATCGTCATACTTTGAAAGCTCCTTTACGAGTCACTTAAAGTTTTTATTTAAGTATTTAGATATTTTACGAGCTTTCAATGAACTTTTAAATTATTTATATTTTACTTGCTTCAATTATTAATTGAAAGATTACCCCATCAAATCGGGGGGATTAATTTATTGAAAAAGTTTGTTCCATAATTTCCTCACCGTACCCAGATGTTGAATCTTGCGTCATTTAATTTTCGAATTACTTAAATTTAAAATTTTAATTAATGTTTTTCGGAAGAGTGCCAATTTTTTAAAATAATTTGGCATCGTTAGATTAAAAAAATTGTTTTGTAATTTTTTGAAAATTTTGACCGAATCGAATCAATCGACTTTATTGACTTTCTTACAAATCGATTTTAAAAATATATGTTATGAAGGAACCCTCTGACATTAAGGTGTTGATAGATCACTCAAGTGATCCCCTATTTGAATCCATTTCGAAATTATCCAATTTTCTATTTTCCTGGAAGCTATAAGCATTTCCCTGAGAAGTCACAATTGATTCTGAAATATCCCCGTATCGACTCCTGTAAAATCAGCGGGTCAATTACTTGAAAAAGTTTATTTTATAAATTCCTCATTGGACCCTTAGATTTAATGTTGCATCATCCGATTTTCCAATTCGTTAAAAGAATTTTCCGGAAATTTTAGATTATCACGAAACTATGAGGAAAATTCTTTCAAATCGAAGATTTGCGTCGATTTTTTTTCCAAAAAAAGAAAACTTTTAATTTCCAAGGAAAAAAAATGTATCAAAATCTCTTCACTAATTTTCTAAAAATAATTTGGCGTGATTAGATTAGATATTTTGTGGTAATTTCGAATTTTCTGGAAATTGTTAGGGGAATTTTGAACAAAAATCGATCTCTGGCAGAATATTCGAAACGATCAATTTCAATAGACGATTACGTCAAAATGGATCGGTAGATTCAGATTAAAATGACGTCATGAAGATAACAATATCTTATGAGAATTTTCAAATTAATTTCGTCAAATTCTCTGCTACCGTTTGAAAGTTAGAGGCAAAGTCTGAAATGTTACTATTTCTCTATCGTGAAATTAACGATTATTATCGATCAATTTCAATAGAGAATTACGTCAAAATGGATCGGTAGATTAAGGTTTAAATTACGTCAAAAATAGAATTTCGATTCAGAACTAACGGAATCTTTTCGATTAAGTCTCGCTGAGATTATAATTTTGGGTACGGATTTAGCCGATTTAGCCAAATTTTTTCCTTCAGGAGATAGGGACTTGTTACCGTTCCTGGCTCTTGGCTAACTTTACCACCTAACTCGATTTGTCAAACGATCTGTGGGTGTCGGATTGTATTCGGGTAAAAATTTAGTTCCGTATATTGGGTATTGCGCATCTTTTAAGGGATACTAAAAAAATCCGCAAGCGACACTAAACATGTTTGTAAGTTGAATTTTCAACTTTGGGGTGCATATTGAGGGGGAAGGAGGGGTGCTACAAAAAAAGGCTCGAAATACGGGCACTCCGCCATCTATCTGGGAATACATCGGTGGGTCACTCCACCTCCCACCCCTTTCCTTAAGGGCAATATCGACCAAAACAAATTGCTACTACACGGGGCAAAAATCACCGTCCTAAAAAATGGTGGTGGTGCGGCGAAGTCCCTGATGCGGTAGTTCGGATGAGGGGGTGTCGCTCGTACCCCGACATTTTTTACAGGGTGACCCAAAAAAACCGTCACAGCAAAACAATTTTTTTTCTTCTACAGCGTGATCCAAATAAACTTTTGGACACAAAAATTTTTATCCCTTACAGGGTGACCCAAAAAACTTTTTCTCTTGCAGTGTGACCCAAAAACACTTTTCGAAACAAAAATTTTTTCTTCTACACGGTGACCCAAAAACCTTTTTGATCCAAAAAAATGTTCTCCCTTACAGGGGACCCGAAATTTCTTTTTTCGCACAACTGACTTCCCCAATGTGATAGTTCGGGAAGGAAGTGCCGCTCGGGCCCGAATAGTGCTGGGAACCACTATTTACTCTCCAGGGTTGGGAAACCCACTAGAGACACGTGTATTTTGACTCCCTTTGCAAATCTCTTTCCATGTCCTAACACTATTATTTATATGGTGTCGGGGGAAATTAACCATGAGGGGGATGGTACACCCTTTGGATGTACACGATTTCTTGGTGTCGGGGGATGTAGTATTTGTGGGATTTACTGGTTTTTGGTAAGAAGATTTTGCCCAATTTAGACGGAACCTATTTTTCTAAACAAATCATTAACTATATTAAAAAGTAATTTCAGGGTGTTTGTTGAGCAAAAAAATTATTTGAGCCAACTACGAGCTTAGCTTTGGGAAATTTATTATTTTCCTTGTAAATCTAAGGAGATCAATTTGCGAATTTAATATTTTATTAAAGGAAGTTTGCCCAATTTGGCTGAAGCCTTTTTATATTGGACAACTAATTAGCTAAATTTTAAATAATATTTAAAATTTTGAGATAAAATGTTTTTTGAGCCAATTTTCTGTCAATGAGACGGCGAATTTTAGTTATCCAATCAATTCGAAGGATTTTGAAGGGATACAATATTCATTAAAATTTATTGGTCATAAATAGGATCCAAAAATCATTAGGACTTTATAAGAGTCAAATGCCTATGCTTTCAAATGCCTATAAATCAAGGGTCGTCGCCGGACTGGGAAACCCTCAAAAAAATTGAAATGATAACAAGCAGTATATATTATATAGAGCACGACTACGGGTAATGCGAAACTCTAAACAACTCTTTTTGTAAGCATATTCGTCGATATTGACACGTTTTCAATTAATATAAGTGACAAAAAAATCTGTGTCGCTTTAGCGAATTGTATGAATGGAACGAGAATTTTAATGTCTTGCATGCGAATGCGGTCATTACAAATGAATCACATTAAGATATTTTATCCATTTTCCCGGTTGTGGATGATGGTAGGTCGGACCGAATCCTATAACGTCTATTTGTGACCCAAAATTAAAAATTAGTAAATTACTGAAATAAAAATAAGAAGTCGGGGGGATATAATAAAATCATTATATTCATTTGCCACCAAAATCGGCACATCTTGATTATTATCGAACATAATTAAGTAATTATGGATTTGAAAAAAAAAAATTTATTATACGGTTAAAATTCATGAAACCGCTCATCCGAAACGGCATAATTGAACAATTAAATTGTCACGAAAACAATAAAATTCCGAAAAAATCGAAATAAAAAAATTATAATAATATGAAAAGAAGCTAAAAGAAAAAAAAAATGAAGAAAATACAAAACAATAATAATAAGCAAAAATAATGTCTTCATTTATTTCGAATTATATTTGTATTTCCTTTTGATTTCGCTATCTCATTCCCGCAAGTAAGAAAAATCTCATAATAAAGATGTTCGAAGATCGATTATTTTTTTTTCTCCATCTTCTTGGTTGTTCTTCTCCCCATTCGAATTCGAATTTTCGAACATTTAATTAACCGAACCGAAATGGTGAAAATATATAATAATAACAAATTCGGGTAATCAAACAGAATAGTGGAGTGAAGAGAGCAGCCCGGGTATTATAATAAAATAATACAAATCTCGGAACAACTCAATCAAGAAGGCAAAGACCGCAAAAAAGAAAAAGAATTGAGAAAAAAAATGTTTGGAAAATAAACAGAGAGATGGAAAAGAAACGACAAAAAAAAATTTTTTTTTTCTTCGTTTTTGAAGTATTATTTTTCAATCAATTTCGAAAAAAAAAAAATTCAATTCAATTCAATTGAATTTCTATTTCCACCGAGATACCCTGCACAGCGCGCATTTATGCGAGACAATTATTTTTTGGTATCGGAACACAGTTGGTGCTCCGAATCATCTCTTCCAAACATTATACCGATCATCAGACAACTCTATTTTCTGATTATTCTTCTTCTCCCTCCTACTTCTCGATTGGAATTTTTTTACCTAAGCACATCTCTCACCTTGGGCCATATATTTCCATTTGTTTAAGAGCTGTACGGTATTTATACATCACCCGAGTATGTAGAGAAGAAAACAAAAGGTTTTTTTCTGTTATTGTTGTTGTTCTGTTTAAAAAAAATTTTTTTTTATGTAAAAAAAACACGTATAAGGTTGTGTGATCGAATACCTCACATCTCACCGGATCCCACCCATCATAGTTGAAACATCAACATAATGATCACCACGTACGTTAGAGATGGTACGTAAGTTTAATAATGTTTCCTTAATTCTAATTAAAAATTTGTACATTTATTTATTTATTTATTTATAAGTTATTTGAAATAAATATAATATTAAATAGTTAACATTTGTTTTATTTATAAAACCATTTTTACCTGACCCATGTGCAGTTGGAGTCCATAAATAAACGGGAATATCACATCTGTGATATCCACAAATTCGTGATGGCGTTGCAGATTGCACGGCTTGGAAGATATAGGTTGAGCAGTGCCGGACGGAGTTGCAGGAACCGACACAGCTTTAGGTATTGCAGAATTTCGACCAGAGACTTCTTAAATAAATGTGATGCCAGGGGGACCGGGTGCCCACAATGCGGGGTGGCATTGTGCCGGTCGCGGTGAGGACCCTGTTCCGGGTGCAACGTGGGGGTTGTGTGTTTGTCTTCAGGTTAATGCTAAGGGGTATCAAGCTTGCAGATTGATATCGTCTCTCGATGAAAATCGGAGAACCGTACTGATAAATCGCAAGGCGGTCTTAAGAACCGGAGAATATGATTATGGGAAATTAAACTTAAGACTTCAGTAGAGAAATTGTGGAACAAGGTATTTTAAAGATAAACAACCCTCTGATTTTAGGGACGTCTACATAAACAGACAATAGAGAAATTGATTATTATTTTCTAGATTATTTAATATTTGGGAATTCCGGACGAACAAAATCAGAGCTAAATTCTAACCTATCCAAAATAAGAAATCAATAAATGTGTTCGATTCACTGAATTTTCACTGAATATAAAGAAGCGGCAGAGCTGCTGAAAAGTAAAGAGCTTCCTGACTCCAGGATCACTCTATACGTAGACAGCCAAGCGGCAATC
>JANTOP010020582.1:0-13254 GCA_027564815.1 Symmerus nobilis | reverse complement strand
ATCATTGTGACGATCACAAATTATTGAAATAATAATTTTTTGTGATGTCGGCACCTGGCTTCGAACCTCGAACCTTGTAAACCTCCCTCTTCCAAAGCGGGCGCCATACCCATTGTGCCATGGAAGAGGTACTATATGTATGGCTTTTAGCTATTAGCTAAAAGCTATATGTATGGCTTTTAGAAATTCGATATTTTTAAAAATTTTACTAGAAATTTGAAAAAAAGTGAACATTATGTCGCCGTGTTGGAAGAAGAGAGTCACAAGTGCAGTTAGTGCCTCTCAGCATTTGTGACGCTCTTCTTCCAACACGGCGACAACAAGTATGTATTTTTATCGACTGAAATTACAAAGAAGTGAAATAAAATGATTGCTTCGAGCTATTAAATTACAGGCGTGTATCTTTGAAGTCAAATGTTTGGAAAAAAAAATAAAATTATGTATTTTATAATATATACAAGTATATTCTTCATTATTAGCTATGTATGCCTGAAAAATACATACCTCTTCATTGGCGTAATGGGTAGTGGACCCGCTTTTGAAGAGGGAGGTTGTAGGTTCGAAGCCAGGTGTCGTAATAAATTATTATCACAATAATTTGTGATCGTCACAATAATCGAATTTGAAACCGCTTCATATCGGATGGTGACGTGGAGCTGCCGGCCCTATTCAACCAGCCTTGGAAAGCTCAGTACGACATAAATTCGTTCCCCACGAATTTAAAACTTTCCCTTTTGATTATTCTCCATGTACCATAAGAAAGCTTTTCAACCATTCCCCATTCTACCATTTCCCCTCATATTAGCTCCGCCCAGTTACTCTTGTCGCCCGATTCCAAAAAACCGATCATTCTCTCTCACATTATATGCCATATAATTATTTTATTCGAATACCCCACATGTGATAAAATATCCAAGACCATTCCCTTCTAACAAATTTTACTTCTTATCTATATTGTTTCGTCCCTATTCCTTCAGATAACTTGCCTATCCCCATTTTTCCTCAGATCCCTCCAACTTCCTATCCCCATTTTTCCTCAGATCCCTCCAACTTCCTATCCCCATTTTTCCTCAAATCCCCCTAACTTTCCTCTCGATCTATCTTATAGCCTATATAAGGGCAATGGGTCGAATGCATACAAACTAGCAATTGCTGAATTCTTGAAATTTGAAGCAATTGCTTACAACTGTATGCATAAAAATTGTAGTAACTGCTTTTACTTCTACCTTTTTCTTTATATTTAGCAATTGCTTCGATTTCGAAAATTTTCCAAGCATTTGCTTAATAAGATATGCATAAAAATTAGCAATTGCTAAAGAATTTAAGTAATTGCTTTAAATATTTCAAGCTACTATTTAGATGACTTAAAATTATTTCAGTCAGTTACAAGGTTTATAAAGAGCGAAGAGATATTAGTAATAACTGCAAAAAATTATATCGCTTTGATAAGGAAAATATCGAATGGTTTGCGAATTATTTTATTGGAAATTCTTATGAAACTAGAGGTGGCATGGCGCCGTTCAACCAATTGATAAAATCCGATTTTTTTTACGGTATATATCCGATCCAGGTTTCCAAAATGGTGTTGCAGAAGACGTAGGTCTGAATCAAAGTACAGTGTGCCGTACTATCCAGGAAGTAACCAAGAAGATTTTAAATGAAGATTTTAAATAAATCTTCAGACTGGATAAAATTTCCAACAACTGCTAGCGAAATTAATAAATCCAGGGATCTATGGTTGACAAGATACAAATTTCCATTTGCAATCAGTGCCATAGATTGGACACTTGTGGAAATTAGTAAGCGAACTCAATTCGGCGATGGGTATATTTAATAGAAAAGTGAAGGTTACTTTAAATGTTTAAGCTACATGCGACGCCGCGAAAAAATTTACTAGCGTTGACGTGCGATGGCCGGGTTCCGTTCATGATAGTGGACTAGTAGAGTTTTACGCAATTCCTCGCTCTACGAATTCATGAATAGCATTAACACTACTGCTGTTATACTTGGTGATGAAGGTTATGGTATTAGTGAATGGTTAATTGTGCCATTTAAAAATCCTATTCAATCCGCTGAAATTGAATATAATCGATTATTTACGAAGGAAATAGTAATTAGGTAGGCCCAATTTAAAAAACATGTGTTTTTTCTTGTAGATTCGGGTTCTACTCTTCAAAATAATAGAGACATTCCTTTACATTACCCCTTTCTGACTATTAGTTTCAGAATTATTCCCATTTAAAAACACGAGATTGACGGTTAAACCGACAAATTTCAAATAATCGTACTGAAAATTTGAATATTTGAAATTTTTATCTCGCAAATTAGGGGGAGGAGAGAAAAAATAAAATGTATAATATATATAAAATAAAATAAAATATAAAAAAATAAAGAAACGTATTAATATTATTATATTAAGAATCCGAATATATATTGAAAAGGGCAACATTTTTTTCTTGAGCCTACCTAATTGAACGTTGTTTTGGTCAAGTAAAACGACGTTTTCCAATATTGCACTACAAAGTGCGAGTTTCACTTAATATTGCAACATTACACTAAATGAGACTGGTATCCAAGCAATAGCTAGTGTTATGCATTTATTTTGAAGCAATTGCTTTTAGGAATTGTTTTTGCTTTAAGTAATAGCTTTTTCTATAAGGCAATTGCTTCAAGCAATTGCTAGTTTTATTGCATTCGGCCCAATAAGTGGATAGAGCAATTGACTAATTTTTTCATAGAGATTTTTTACAACATCGAATTCTTGCCGGTCGCGTTACTAAAATTTGAGATTTGGAAACTGTGAAGTGGTTATCGAATATCATTAATAATCGGAATAATAAATAAAGGATTTGAAATCGTGAAATAAATTGTTAATTTTTCATTATTAATCGTAATATCAAATAAAATCGAAGATCCTGAAATAAATTAATTGTAACATTAAATAAAGGATTTTGAAACTGTGAAAAAAAATTATTAATTATTATCATTAAATTGTAATATCAAATAAAATCTAAAAATCAATAAAATAAATTAACTGTAGGATTTTAAAACTGTGAAATAAAATTAATAATTATTATTAAATTGTAATATACTAATTTCATTAAATAAAATACTTTTTAAACAAAATATGAAATATATTTTGTAAAAATATTACTTATATTCTCCCCATTAAATTCTAATGGGTAAATACAACTTAGATAAATATAGAAAATGATTTGTGTTAAAAAAAAAAAGTTTTTCTTCAATGTGGCAGGGAGATAGTTATTTATAGGCCTCTCTAATATATTTTTCTAATTCTATTTCATGCCTATTTCAGTGCTTAGGAACTATGCCATTAAAACTATTTCGTTGGGAAGTACCAGTTTGATGACCGTTTAATACTACTGGCGAGCCCATTTAGGATTATTATTAATTTAGCAACACTAAAACCAACGTGTTCTATAACTTCGTCTCTTTCCATCTAATTATTGTTGTAGCCCGTATTCGCATCAAACAAAAAATTACGTCAAGCAACAGCCGATCGTACGATTTTCTATTTTTACTATTTCATATTTTGATTCATAACAAAATAAGATTTCCTGAATTGCAAGAGTTTCAGAGTTCAGACCAAACAAACAGGTGAAATGTACGCAATACATTGAACCAAAGAAGAACTTTCTTTTAAAAGATAAGACGAAATTGGAAAAATATGGGTCAACAATATTACGAATTCACGAGAATCAAAAAAATTGCAGTCGCATCATCCGTTTGTTCACTGTAAGTATACAGAATTTATTACCGTTAATTCCATCCATGTCAACTTTTGCGAAATCTCATCACTAAAAATGCGTGCTGTTTGTTATTGTCCTATTTTTAAAATTAATTTGCACGCGTAAATTGTTTGGCATTCACCTCAGGGCCACCCACCCAGTTTTGCAAAAACAACAAAAGTTACACACGCGATTCGCGAATTTTAAGATAAATAAATTTATCCATTGGCTTAATTTGTAGGCTTGGCGGAGTTTGTTTTGAATACTATCGAATACGGAAATGGTTGAATCGTATCGTTGACACAAATGTGCTGGACATTGAAACGAAACGGCCCGATTACATTTACATAAAGTATCACATTTATCGGGAATCGATGTTGGCAATGAAAAGTGCCGAGGAAGAGTACCGAAATCGTAATTGGCAAAATGTGATTGTACATCCGATTGGTAAGTGGTGGAAAACGATTAAACATTCAGTGGCCTGGCGACTATTGGAAGTCGCTCGTGATTCCGCCGATCATTCGAATCGAATAAAAGCTGTCCGACAATTGGCATTGATAGATCATTTAAAAGGTGAGATAATATTGACTGTCCCCGGGGTCCCTATAGAAAATTGTAATATATATTTTTTAGATTGGGATTATCAACATTTGGCGCAAATCTGTGATTCACGAACGGCTATATCATTAGCAAGACATTTATGTGATACGAGATGGTTTCTATTGCCACATGCAAACGGTGCTACGCGACAACCGAAAAGTTTAATTTACGATTTACGAAATTGCTTGAATATGATTCGAAGTAACAAATGTATTTCCAATTTATATGGGACAACATTGAATAATTTTAATATCCTTAAGGTTCATGTGATTATCCATTCTAGATTTTATCTATTTTCTAACTGTATATCTCTTTAAGGATTACGTGTATAATCCGAATTATATCTCCAAAACGAGCTTACAACAATCCATCGCAAAAGCTGACGCCGAATATTTAAAATTATGTTTAGAAATTATAATTCATGTAACGACAAAACATCCAGAAACGATACGTACGTTAATTTGTGGTGGAATATTAAAACCATTAATTGAAATTAGGAAATTATTCGATGATAATGCTGAGATGCGTTTTCTTATCTGCAAAGTCATTGCCAACCTATCGATGTGCCCTGATTTAGCAAATCATTTCTTTGTAACCGGTTGGATAAATGTGCTAGCCCATTGGAATCGTTGTAATGATTTACGAGTTCAGGTTACAGCAGCAAAAGTATTAGCTAATCTAGACGTGGATGATCCAAATAAATTTATCTATCAACCGAGAGTGTATCCATTATATCCCCAATCACGACGGCACAATCAAAAGACAGATTTAGATATTGTTTTTATACATGGACTATTAGGTAATTATCGGTTATATTAACATTTAAGTAGATTGCACATTTTATTCAAATTTTAGGCGGTGTTTTTATAACGTGGCGTCAGAAGGATCGTGAAAATACAGCGGAACTAGGATTGTATGGTAAGAATTCATTTTATCCGAAGGAGAGTGATGATGTTTTTTTAGTTGGTGATATTAATGTTAATAGTCTTCCAAGTACTGTTATCGTTGATGATAATAATGTGGTAAGGAAATCGTTGAGGGTTCAACGAATTGAGCCCGATGCCAAAATATTGCAACACATTATATTTGATGAGACGAAAGGTATGTTGGATTTGATGCTTTATTCGATTCCCAATCAACTTTTTGATCCCATTATTTGTCGTGTGCTGTGCCTCATCTGTTTTGATATGGGATTCGATTTTATACATTCATGCAGATACACGCAGATATATTCATGAATCTACATTATAATTCATTTAATTACATTTGGTGTTTTTGCGAACGTAATTTATTATTTATTGTAATCTCTTCTTAAGGTCAAACAATAGAAAGTTCGAAAATCGATAAGTTCTATAATTGTTTGCATCCGTAGTTTCGTCATTTGTACGTTTTCCTTTCGATTGTTCGTTAAAGTTCAATTTAAAACCATAACAAGGGCCCATTCTGTTATCTTATGTGTCTAATCTTTTAATATAAATAAAATTTCATGGTAAAAGATCGAACTCAAATGGTAATTAAGATTTTGTTTGCCATTTATTTAAATAATAACTATAAACGAAAGCTAATCAATCCTGAATATAATTAATTTAATTAAAATAAGCTTTAAAGGAGTTAGTCAAGAGGACCTAAAATAATCGGTAATATATCCTTAAATTTAATCAATTTTGTCATTGAAACAAATATTGAATATTTATTTATTTATTTTACGCCGTCAAACCTTATTATGCGATTCTGTTCGAAAAAGGAAAAATATTCTGATAGAAGAAGGAAGATGTTAGGAAATCAACGATAATAAAAAAACGTGTAAGCTCGAGAACAGCTGAGAAAGGTCTGAAAATATTACAACATTTTTTTTTGGCATGTTTCCAGGGTATTGGAAAATATCCTTGTTTGGCAAGCTTTGTACGAATGGGACACATAAACAATTGCTTTCTTAGGCAAGTGTTTTAAACTGATGTTTGTAATTTGATCAATCCCTGGGCATTTCCGAATATTGAGACATCGAATTATATTAATGATTTCGTATGGCTGTGGCCTGAAATTTGTACAATTGCTTGTGAACTAATTGATATTGGTAATAGAGGAGGAGACGGATGACTCAGTATCATCCATTTTCACAATCTAAAGCAATGATATGTTATATTACTTAAAAGAATCTTATTGTCTAAATTTTTCATAGGAGGGATACTGAGTGGCTTTTTTCTAATCAATTTAGCTTCTTTCCAAAAAGCCCTAGGTTCATTTTGAAGAATCTTTAATTTTTTATTGAAATTATAATTCTAAATCATAAGAATATTTTATTGGTTTGTTCTATTCAGAAAGTTAATTTTGGTTCTAAGATGATCCCATTTCTTTCCTTGCCATTGTCTGCGGAAATAATTCCTGAGGGATATCAAGTGTGAAATTTCGGTGGATAGCTTTAGGGACTCCTGTTGGACATTAACTAGAGGAACACCAATCCATTCAGCATGTTTAATAGAGTTGGATAGGTGTTTGATTCCTTCATTTATCATGACTTATTACTAATATTAGTATATAAGGAATCCAACTTAATCATACTGTTAATTTGTTTACTGAATACTTCCCAATTAGCATTTTTATAATTTCGTACTTGTCTGCCAGAGCATACTTTCTGGGCAATCAGTGCAATTTCAAAGAGAATTGGTGGGTGGTCAGAGGAAAGCAGTTGTACTGTACCACTCTTAAGTTAAGAATTCAAATGGTGCCATCTGAAATATCAAAGTCAAGTGTAGATGGAATGCCTCTATTACATTTTTTGGGATAGTATGTTGGGGTGGTAGGAAATTCAATGAGGAAGTTCCTAATGCACATTTCATCGAACAGGATATTACCATCCTTATTGGCTCTGGCTTAACATTTCTAGAATCTGTGTTTGGAATTTACGTCTCCGCAGATGATATGACTGCCCGATTGATGTAAAACTGCGTAGGTCTTTGTACGCGGTACATTACATTGGTACGCGGTAAAATTATTATAGAAAATTGATACCTCTTCTTATTGCAATCGCTACACCTCCACCTATTTTACCCTGACGTTCCGCTCTTATGATAATACAGTCATCTGCTGTTAGCTTATAATCCTGGTTAAGAGAGTCCTTATGGGCGTTCACCATAGATAAATTTGGTAGAGCTCCTGATAATATGTTCCAGTTGATCTTCTTTGGATTTGCAATTTTTGGGATCAGACAAAACTTCTTTCGTGATTTGAATAATTTCAGAACTGTCAAATAATACTGAATAACATGCTGGTTCATTAGCTAATGCCCTGTAGAAACTAGACCATGCTGATGGTAATCGAGGAGCAGGGCATAAGGATGGGAAGCTCGTGTTACTCTCGAGGTTTGGTCTCTGGACAACCAAAGGTGGTTTTTGGTCGTCAGAATTTGGCTCTCATATCAATGAACTGCTTACGACTTGGACAGTCGATGAAATTTGCTTGGTGCTGTCCACCACAATTACAACACTTAGGTTTTGTATCGGCGTAGGCTGGACAATCTTCCATTTTATGGTTGCCGGAACATTTAGCGCACTTTTTTTTTTCTAAACAGTTTCTGCCACCATGTCCATATGAGTTACATACACTGTATAAGATTGGCCCTTTTTTCGGGTATAAAAGTACCGCCACTATACAGAAACATGAGCAATTAAATCATATTTGCAAAGTTGATTTAAGTTCGAAGAACTTGCATAAAAAGAGACGAGATATTGCGCTCTAAGTATATTCCTTTGTTGCTTTGACATTCTCGAAATATCTTGAAAACAAGAGCTAACCTAGAAAAACGCTTAGCACGATTGGATTCAGCGTACTCGAATTAGTTTTTACCCCCTAGTGCCCCGCTTGACGGATTTGACAACTAGCACAGTGTTACCGTAAAATAATTCACGACCGATTTGTTATTACAACATTTAAGATAGGTCAGAACAAAGGAGGGGGGGGGGGGTGGATATCGATAAAGGTCACGATGTGTCACAACGGTGGGAGGGGTTTCAAATATTTTAAAATAAAGCGTCGCGGGTTTTAGGGATGGTGCGTAAGCAAAAAAGTCAGCCAAAGTTATATGGAAGATTGAAAATTTCGGGAAAATGTCGAGAAAGAATGGGGTCAACCATATTTTATCTAGATCTTGGTCGCAATTTCATATAAATGAAAGTCAAAATCCGTCATCCTGTTCCAGATTTCTACATTTCCCTGGCGTTTTTCTATGTTTTCTCAATTTTTGTGATTTTATGTGAATGTGACTTCTCAGAATTTTCTAAAATTTTTGCTAATTGTTTCTCTTTGCAAGATTTTTCGATGCACAAACTGACTGGAAGTTTCTCAAATTATCCGAATTTTTCTCGGTTTTCTCCACTTGTTTACTCTTATCTCAACTTTTCCTCACATTTCTGGGCATTCCCAAGTTTTCCGGCCTACTATGTGCCTTCTCGATTTGCCCAATTTACCCAATATTTTCGGACTTTCCTCACATTTTCTTTCGATTTTTGCCGAATTTTCCGGTTTTATTTTTATTTGTTAGGTTCCTTGATAGTAAATTCACTAATCTTTGGAATATGCTAGGTATATCGGTCGCTGTTTCGACCACCGATATTTACCAATGGCAAAGTGCCAGAAAATTTTGTGCAAGGAAACTTGTTTTATAGAAAAAAATCTAGTGAGAGCACAGTAAGTTGCTTGCTTGCATTCCAGAATTCAGGACGATTGATGAGAGTATTAGGGTATCAGTCTCTCTACTGTTTGTACTGAAATGGTAAAGTAAGTTAATAAAATGAAAGGAACTCTGTTAAGTAAAAATTTAATTTGGTTCAAACGCTATTGTAGCTTCGCATTAAGTAACATACCTATTTATAGCAAGCCAGCACATAACTAACCAATAATGGAATGAAAAATATAAAGTATGTGATGGGTTAATGTCCTGCAATTTAAATATTGGGATTGCATCTGCACTTTTAGATAATAATGTTTATGCAATTTGGGTATAATGGCTGTCTTAGCATATCTGAGAAGTTATTAATTTTAAATTTGTAAATAATCGCTCGTCAAAAAATCAAAAACAAATTATGGCACCAACTAACTTAGCTGATTACAATAATGAAAGATAAAAATCCTCTTTCAGATACATTAACTTATGAAGAGAGTCAAGATGTGGAGAAGAACCCACCTACACTGAAACGTCAACCATTGAGAAATATATTTACGTCGGGTTTTGCTACTAAAGTATCCAAAGTAAGTTTCATCCTTACCTTCTTAAGTCATACATAAATTTAAAAATGATTTTTTCTAGGAATTCATTGAAACACTAACATCGGAAAATGATTTAAATTCGGATTGGGAAGTCGTTTTTCCCGATTGTCCAGTTGATTCGGATGATATGGAGTCGGGTGGAACGTTTAGTGTGGCCGGTGATCAATGGAAAAATGATGATAATGAAGATTCGTATACTTACTGTTGGCCAATGGATTGGTTACCAAATGATTGTCCAAATGCTCGAATATTGGGTGTAAATTATGAAACGTCCATATCAGAATGGACACTAACGAGTTCGGTTAATTGTGCTTGCGAGAAAAATAAACGTTCGTTGGCCGATCGGGCTGAGGAGCTGTTAAAACATTTATCCGATTCTGGTGTCGGTCAAAATAAACGACCAATTATATGGGTCGGTCATTCGATGGGTGGTTTAATTACAAAAAGTATCATCGTTCAATCACAACAACACGATGATGAAAAAATGCGTTCGGTTGCCGATAATACTCGTGGTATTCTGTTTCTCGGCACACCACATAAAGGTAGTGCGGCAGCCAAAATTCAACAACATATTGGTTTATTATTATCGCCAACCGTTGAGGTGAAGGAAATGGAAGAGAATGGAAAATTACTATTAAAATTACATGAAGAATTTATGGAAAATATGCAACGCTTCCGGAAACGAATTAAGATTGTCAGTATTGCTGAGGGCCAACCAACCGTTACCAGTATATCAGCATTTAAATATCGTATTCATATTGTTCCCGAAGAATCGGCAAAACTACCATTGGGCAATTTTTACGTATTAAATGTTGATCATTTAGGTTTAAGTAAACCAATTTATCGGCAATCATTTTTGTATCAACGATTACTTACACTCATTAATGATGTGATTGTCGCACAATCAAATCCGGATCAAGGTGTTGATGATCCAATTATCGAATCCGAATTGGAAGTTCAATCCAATGGATATTTAACTTCCGTCATCAAATATACATTACAAATATTCTCTCATTTTCGAACATTAACAGATAATATTAGAATATAGTTAGGATATTGATATGAATAGTATTGTAGTTAATATTTTATTTATTTTGCTAAATGTGTTTTATTTGTGAATCAAAAATTACCTATACATACGTAGTAGTTATTTAAGACACTCCCAATTTAATTTATAATTCTCAACAATTTGATCTAGATTGACTATTGTATTGAAAATAAATTCGACCAAATAATGTGATAAAGCTAAAAAAACGACTAACATTTAAATGACCAACTATTTATATCGATGAATTTATCAAATAAATCTTGAATTGAAAACAATTGAACCGGTTTTTTTAGTTATTAATTGCATATCTAGACTAGATTTGCAACGGTTTGGGTTCTACGATCTATAAGACTGAAGGACAAACACTTATTTATTAAAGAATATAAAAATTATAATTAATAAATAATTGAATAATTTAAGAATTGTAAAATGTTTATTTTTAACTGGGTTTCGATTGTTTTTTTACACAATCTTTTCCGAACTGAAAAATATATTAAATTTGGGTACACTTAAAATAATTAAATTAAATTGTTTTATTAGAAACTTATTTTAATTCTAATTTTTTAATTGAAATAAATTAAACTTGACAAATATAAAATTAAAAGCCCTCAAAAATATGTAAGATGAATATTCCAAGCTTCCGATTTTTGATATTTGCAATTGGAAAATTTTGCAAAAATCGTATAATTTCTGAAAATTGTACCATTTATGAATAACTTAAAATTTGGAGTCATTTTTTTTTAAAAGTTTTCTGATTTGAATCAAATTTTCGGACTATTATGAGATTTTTCAATGTTTATTAAATGCTTCGATTTTTAAGATACCTATTTTTACGAAATTCTAGAATTTTTTTCAAATTTTATGAAACTTTTGAATTTAAAATTTCCCGATTTACATGAAATATTTGAATTTTCTTGAAGTTTTCCCACTTCTACAAAATTGTTTCTTTTCGCAAATTTTTTGAATTTTGAAAAAAAAATTCAACAAATTCAATTCTACGAAATTCAGTAAATTTTCACAATTCAGTCAATTTAGTATATTCCCGTATATTTATTATATCAGATTTTTTAATAATTTAACAGAGAACATCCAACAGAACTGGGTATTCTAATAATTTACAAATGATCATAAGATCCAGAATGAAGATAGCATGCAGAAATTTGATTAGAATTACTTTTCTGCCTGAAAGCCAAATTTTAGTGAATTTCAAAAAGTTGTAAAAAATATTTTTTAGCGATAAATACTTAATGCCGATTTTTCAGTTTTAATTGGAGTGGTACCCGTACCCAGAGTAGAACCCACCCGCCTACTACGTAAGGTTCGGCACGAGGGTGGGGGGGGGGGGCATTTATTAAATGGATGTTTTAGGTATACTCGAGGAACAGTTATACTGAGCTGATTGCAATTTTCTAAACTTATCAAGGATAGGAGGCTTCAATGAACTATCACCGAAGTACATAATTTATTTTCAGTTTCATTTAGTGTTCTTTCAATAAAAATGATACTACAATTATCATACACTATGCCCAATTAGTACAGATATTTTGTTCTGTGAATCTCAAATTGAAAATAGCATTTGCAAAATCAAATATAACGTCAGTAATAAAAGTTTAGTATTTTAGAGTTGTCTGGGTGCTAGAGATATGTATGGGAAGCTAATATCAAGCAGAAGCTTAACCTCAGATCAAAATCGGCACGGCACTACTACGACCGAGTTTGACCAATTAAAATCAGATGTGAACTTATTAAAATTTTATTAAAATATAAAATAGGGCGAATGGATTGAATAGAGTTATGGACCGCAGTGGCGTGCGGTCATCCTATCCGTAAGGCGTGCAGAATTGTATGACCACTTAATAAAATGTTACAGCCTTTATATCATACGCGTTTGCTTTTTTTAAGAGAACATTCGTCAGTGCTATCGGCTTTCGGGCCGAAAAAAATTTTCAAACGCAGAAAGTTGCTTTGACAGTTTGGTAAAAATACGAAAATTAAATATTTCGGGAACATTGAAATTTATACCTGAAAATCCGAAAATTTGTAAAGGCTCGCACCGAAAAATTTAATTTTCGGACATAACGATATTTAATCCGGATTTCCCGATAATTTTCTTCGGATCCAAAAAATGTAATGATGCAAGAAGTTTATAAATTAGTTGAGGAAAAATAGAAAAATTTGAATATTGAATATTTCTTATAAAAGCTCTGGAAAAATATTAAAGCAATCAGTAAGTTTCAATTTCCAAACCTTATTTCTTACGTTTTTAAATCGAATTTCTTTCCGGATAACAATCCTTTAACGAAATTTCAAATTTTCACAAAAAAAACTTCAAAAATCTTGAAGGCTAGTTGAAAGCACTCAAAGAAAGCTCTAAGTTTCGAACGAGAGTTTTCACGTTTTAAAATCTATTTTCTATCCAGATACCTATGATATACCACGAAATTTCAAATGTTCTAAAAAAATGCTTCAAAAATCTCGGAAGCTTATTAAAAGCATATAGGCCAAGGGTCGGCAACCTATTTCATTTAAATTTAATGAATCGGATTAAAATTCGATACCAAATTATTCAAAATAACATTTTAATTTTAAGCTTTC
>JANTOP010020571.1:0-13254 GCA_027564815.1 Symmerus nobilis | reverse complement strand
ACCCCATGTCCTGCCACAAAGTCTCCGACAAGTCCATAAAGACAGTCGTGCTTTGTTGGCTATTTTCTTCAGGTGTTAGTTCCAGTTCATTTTAGAATCAAGGATAACCCCCAAATATTTGGTTTCCGTAGAGACCCTAATTTGTTCACCATAGATGGTTAGCGCCTAACGTCGCGCAAGAACTATGTTATCACTGCGCACTTGCATGATGTAGTAATAAGGTTGTCACTCTAAATTAAAGGATTCAATAAGACAGATTTTCTTTTTATCAAACACATAATAATTGGTCGAAATGATTTTTTTTTATTGCATCAATGCTCTTTAGTCTATGGCATTTATGTATGAAACACAATATTCGACAATGCCCACCACGAATCCTCTAGCAACACTAGATGCGCGTATCAAAATTTGAACAGAATTTTTAGATTTTTTGTTTGGCCTATATCTCATTTATAACGAGTGTGATTTCGTCCTCCAGTTTTGGAATCGTCTCGGGCTTATTGGCTTAAAACTTATGTTTCACGCAGCCCCAGAGAAAGAACTCCATTGGTGGCAAATGTTCGAACGTGCGTGCGACAAAAGGCATCTGTTAAAACCACAGATAGTAAACATTTCATTCAATTCAGGCCATAAAAAGTATGTTGTCGGTATCGTTTCATCGGAGAAGTACGGCTCGATGACTCCCCCAGACCTAAAACGGCACCAAACAGTAATTCATTGTGGATACAAAGGCTTTTTTTGAAACGGCTTATTATTGCCTCAGATGGCCCGTTATGTTGACTGAAAAAATCACGCAATGTTCGAGAAATATTAGAAACATCTGAATTACCATTAGGTATTGAATCACCGTATATTTTTAAATACAAATAAAATACAAATATTTTCTTTTCTGACTTGAAAGCCACCCTAATTAAGAGAAATAATACTCCAACTAATTATTTTTATTTTCCATCGGTTTCAAATTAATTATTTGTTTGTCCTATATAAATCAAATATATCCCCGGAATAGCCACCTCAAAACCATTGATTGATGAACTTTTCCCAAATTGTTGTGTGGTTAATTGTTTTCGATATATTGTCCGGATAGAAATTAATAGAACAAAATAAACAGAACACCAGTACAAGGGCTATAAGTATAATTTTAGGTTTTATTTGCCCAACATTGGTTCAGTAGTTTAGGACGAAATTTCCGACATCCGTGAAAAGATTAAATTGTCATAATATACTATTGTATATTTCACTAATGCATTCTTTTTTATTTATATCCATTTATCATCTGGAGGCGAGAAATAACAAGTTATTATAGCACCAAAACAAATATTATTCATTATTCATATCATAAGATATAATCATTGAATTTTAAATCATAATTTAAAAATACTGAAGTGACTAATTTGAATTAATCTCTATATCCGGGTATTAGATAAGACCTGATTTACCTGATAAGGGTTTTAAAGAATATAGATTATGGACGGAGATGAGAGGAATTTATTAATAACCTAATAGCACTAATATGTCATGGGTCTACTATACGTTTTCAGGAAGCTTATGCTCAGCGTAATGTTGTTTAAATATAGAAAATACCGTCATTTCGTTTTGTTATTAAAGTTAAGTTATAGTTTTTATAGAACGCTAAAATAATTACCACCCATATAGTTTCTCAGAGTAAAACAATTAAAAGAAAAATAATGGTTAATAATATTTTATTGCCAAACATCTGTTCAAATTTCTCAATATTTATATGTGTTCTGAACGAAACATTTTCTCAGGTGAATGGCAACCAAAAAGACCATTTATAAGTCAACCAATATACGATTTACGGCAAATTGGTGAAGTGAAATCGGGACCCGGTGCCCGTTCGGCATTACTTGGCATTTTGGGTGGCGCCCTACCAAAATTGACATCCGATCAATATGAAACGGTGACAAAAGCTAAAAAATATGCAATGGAGCAAAGCATTAAAATGGTGTTGATGAAACAAACGTTAGCCCATCAACAACAGGTTAGTTACATCTCTGATTAACATTATATAATTTCAATTTTAATTTACTTTTACTTCAGCAGTTAGCGAGCCAACGTACTCAAGTACAGCGACAACAAGCTTTGGCTTTAATGTGTCGGTAAGGAAAGCTTGAAATAAATTAACATTTAATTTTATTCGATGATTATAACCATGATACATATTATGATCAAATGTTGAGTCCTGCTTATATAAATCAGATGAATTCCATCTGATATGATTAAATATATTCGCTGATAAGATATGAGAGAATTGCATCTTTTGTTGATTTCATTTGGATCTTATGCAAACAATTTGAAATAAAATTTTTACTATTGTTTTTGCAGAGTCTATGTTGGAAGCATTTCATTTGAACTGAAAGAAGATACTATTCGAAGTGCATTCTTACCATTTGGCCCAATAAAATCTATAAATATGTCCTGGGATCCGATAACACAAAAACACAAAGGATTTGCATTTGTCGAATATGAAATACCGGAAGGAGCACAATTGGCACTCGAACAAATGAATGGCGCAATGATGGGAGGTAGAAATATAAAGGTAATCTTGTTTCTAGATGATATCAAATTCAGAATCTCTAAGCTATAAATTTGTCTTTCAGGTCGGACGGCCAAGTAATATGCCACAAGCACAACAGGTAATCGATGAAATACAGGAAGAAGCAAAAGGTTACAATCGTATTTACATCGCTTCGATTCATCCAGATTTAACGGAAGAGGATATAAAAAGTGTATTTGAAGCATTTGGTACGATAATATATTGTCGTTTGGCCCAAGGAAATGCGGTGCATTCACACAAAGGTTATGGATTTATAGAATATTCAATTAAACAAGCGATGGACGAAGCCATTTCCAGTATGAATCTCTTCGATTTGGGTGGACAATTGTTGCGTGTCGGACGAGCAATTACACCGCCAAATGCTTTGATGGGACCGAGTACGAATTCATCGATGCCAACGGCTGCTGCGGTTGCAGCGGCCGCTGCAACAGCAAAAATACAAGCAATGGACGCTGTCGCAACAAATGCTGTTTTAGGATTGTCAGCAGCTGCACCAACACTTGGTTTACCGACAACCATAGCACAAGCAGCATTACCAACGACCGCAATACCGACTACTGAGTCACCAATTCTATCCACAAGCGCTGCTACCACACTAATTGCTGGACAATCATTGCACCCACCCCAAATCGTTACGCCAATTTTAGGCATCCAGGGAATGATAACTGTAACGTGTTCGGCGAATACCGTAATGACTGCCGGTGGAACTATAAATTCAACGGCTACGCTACCAATGACTTCTCCATCCGGTGAACTATTAGTTGATAACGGTGTTAAGCGAACACAACAAGACGAATTACAAAAGAAATTAATGGAAGATGAAGGTGAACCACAAACGTTACAACAGCAAGAATCGATATCGATAAAGGGAACGAATGCTAGACATTTGGTTATGCAGCGGTTGATGAGACCTAGGGAAAGTAAAGTGGTTATTTTACGAAATATGGTCGGTCCCGAAGATGTCGATGAAATGTTACAGGAGGAAATACAGGATGAATGTTCGAAATTTGGTGGTGTTGAAAGGGTTATAATTTACAATGAAAAACAATCGGAAAATGAGGATGACGACGAAGCGGAAATAATCGTTAAGATATTTGTTGAATTTATGGAACCAGTACAATCAGAACGGGCAAAGGATGCATTAAATGGACGTTACTTTGGCGGTCGTTTAGTACAAGCGGACTTGTATGATCAGGCACTTTTTGACCATGGTGATCTTTCTGGTTAAATTAATCGAGGATTGTAATGAAGATTTTAGTTTTAAGATGTTTAGATGAAAAGTATATAATAGGTTAAGAATTAAGTTGGTAAAAGATAAGTTATCTAGATATTTAGTTCTATTTATGCATTCTGTGTGCTTACATGCCAACAATATGTTTTGTACAATAATTTTATTTTCTAATAATTTTAAAAATAAACTTATCGTTTTAATAAAAGTTAAACAATTTTATTTATATTTAACGTTAGCTCAATGGTAATGGTTTTAGGATTGTTATAATATTTTTCGCAAATTAGATTGTGAGTCGGATATAACTAATTATATCATATAGCTTCATAGACTCTTAAATGAAATAAGTTTAAGGGGCACACCTAGTGTGAAATCTTGTGTGTGTCGAAGAAGAGCTTGTTCAGCTCAACAGGCACTTTTTGACGAAGAGGAAGGTGAATTATATGGGCCTGGAATAGCAGATTAGCTGTAAGTATGATTTTGTGTGTATGACAGTTAAAACGATCATTTTATCTTTAAACGCGTTTTTCTCGAAATAGCATTTTTCGAATTTGCTGCAGTGATTACTCGGAGACAAATGATAAGTTGCCCATCATTACCAGTAATTACGTGTAAAATTTTATTCGGATCGGAAAATATCTTCCGCCTGAACTTTTAATCTGAAATTCTGATATTTTGACTCAAAAACCTAAGTTTTGCGCTATATTAGGAATGGTAAGGATAATGTTTCTTTTACGTTGTGTGATACTTATTGGTATATACGGGTGTGGCAATATCTGCCCAGTAACCACCGAAGCCATCAATGGGCTTATTGTGGCATACTTATTGGTATAAAAAATCATTGAAATGTACTCTAGGTTCATGTTTAAGCCCATACTTACAGATAAACTTGATTTGAGCAGTAGGCATTCGGCTCCTCGCTCATGTTATGTTCATTGTGAATTGTATTGCCGCCTGGTCAACATATTCTGATTTAGTGTTCGCTGCGTCGTTCATACATTGATTGTTGGCTTTAAGCACATGCTTCTACATCTTCATTGCCCTTTTTCTGACTCTGCATAGCTAAGTTTTTAGTGATACCATAGTGTTTCTCTTTTGGTATTAGTCACGAAAAAACCTATGACCTTTTGGTATCAGTCACTAGTCAATAAACCTATCACGAGACTCTATTTTGAAGGTTGTAGAGACGATAGAGGAACGCATTTCAGTCGTTGCTGAAACTGGCTTCCAACACATTGGCGGTGCCACTCCACCTTCCGGAACTGCAAAAGATCATAGTGACACAATTTACAGTTACGCTACTAGCGATCTAAATGGTGGCCTTGATGAGCTTCAAGTTGTGGGTAGTGATGGCACTAATATGAATACCAGGCTGCAAAGGTGGCGTCATCCGCTTACTTGAAGAAATGTTACACAGAACATTGCAGTGGAGTGTTTGTCACCTACATATCAATGAGCTCTACTTAAAATCTCTCCTACATATCAATTTCGTGCTCTACTTAATCTCATTTGACGGCACAACTTCAATGGTTCTCATTGACAGATTTACATTTGATAAAATTCCCGATTGGTCAGTATCAGAGTCCATGTCACACTGTGGCCGCTGAACGTACTTGACTAAACTTGACTAAACTTGTCACAGCGGCATCGTCAAAAGAACGAACCAATGAACCACGAGATCACTGAATTCTCGTTCGAATATGCTCTCTATAGGTATTTTGTGGAAAAATTGGACAGCAAAGCTCAATTCGTGAGTATCTTCAGATTTGAGGATGATTCCGATCGAGCCGAAACGTTCAACATATGATTGGATAGGGTGTGGGTGGAGCCTGAAATGCAGCCACCTCCTCGTGGTGAGCTCTGGGCCACGTCCATGTACATTGTAGTATAATGTGCATAACGTGGGGTAGGAGCTGCATACCCACTGCACTAATAAACTTTTGCAGTACATTTTTTCTCCATACGACAATAGTCTCCCAGCTCGGTCTGGACTTAAACATAAACCTAGAGTACATTTCAATGATTACACAAGGCAACGAAAAAAAAAATTTTTTTTTTGGGTTTGTATTTAAATAAATAAATTCGTATTCTATACATAGAATAATAACAAAAATCTTCATTTATTGTTTAAAAAGTTTGCTTTTGCTTTTTTTTTATAATGTGAGCATGATGGGAGATTGCGTTTGGGGTTTGATTCGAGAAGTCCATACAAATATAGAAGGAGTGCCAGAAATATTCATCTCTGAACTTCGTTCATCAATTCTTCTACATTTGTAGTATCTTATTAATTTAATATTTTTAATAAAATTGATTTAAATGCGAAACTGAAAATGTTATTTACAACTAATGTTTGAGATAATAGGTAATTTTTCTTACAATCCGAAATATCGTTCTGGTTTCTACAAAAGCAAACTTTATCTATAATAAAACTATTTTTCCTTTAATTAGTTACATGTAAAAAAAAAGAATCTGGCATCTAGAACCCAGACCCAAAATTCGTATTGACCTGTGTTATTAATCACCTTAAACTTAGGTGATAAGATATACAATTATTAAATTTGACAGACTATTGTAATCACTTAGGGGATTATCAATTGGAGGATAAACCTAGCTCTAGTCTAATGTACGAGTCGAAATTTGGAATTTTTCATAGGAATAGTCATTTCCTTTTCGTAGAGATTAGATATTTGATACTATATTTTTATTGTATGTTAATTTTGAGCGAAAGTTCTAAACATCCATTATCTCGTGGCGATAGAAAGTAGCCCGAAAGTTGTATTTTACCAAATAAACATCCGAAATAAAGGTACAATATTGTTTAACCGAGATTTCGACACATCTCCACTCAAAACTGGCTAAACGATCTTCTTAAATTACACAAATCTAACTGTATGTATTTAGGAAATTATACTTACTCCTTTTAATATGACCACATATAACGTCTTAGTAGTCATCATAAAAGTATTACTAACATTATTATTTCGTGCAAATTCCATTATAAGTATAATACGGAAAATATTAAACTTCACTTTACCACCCCCAGATATTTTTTTAGGGTTTTAATAATTTTGTTTCATCTGAAAGGTCTTTCTTTGAAAAATGATTTACTTACCTTACCGTTAGAAATGGTTGGCAAGTCATGAGAAATTCGGCAATGGTATTGGAAAAGCTTGAAATGGTTGGAAATGGTCGAGCGTTTTAGGCAGAAGAAATCAAAATATATTAGCGAATTATGAGCATCGCTTATATTATTTATTTATTTTTTGTAGTTCTACGTGACTGCCAAAATATTATATCATGCTCTAAGTTTTGCAGTGACAAAGTGAAAAATTAAAGTGCTCTCTAACAGGAGGGTTACCCAAACTATCAATGGTCGCGGAACCTTTAGATTTAGAATATTTTCTAAACATCGCGGAACACTTTATTTTATTGATCCCCCAAATGTGATTGTGAAGTGGATTGTTTTTGGAACAAGATGGGAACGAGATGGAATGTCGTGGAGTCAAAGTTTGAGACATTGACAGAGCAAAATGGGAACATATTTAATATACAGTCAATTTCATCACCACAAAAATTACCGAAAACCTCAAACTTCCAAATAAATTAATTTGAAAAAAAAAATAACAACGTTTTTTAATATTTAGTAGTTAATCCTTTATTTTCTGTAATGGACAACAAACATCTTGGCATAGACTCTACAAGATTTTTCTTCACTTCTGGTGTAATATCATTCCATTCCACAATTAATGCATTTTTCAATGCTTCATGGCTATTAATTGTCCTCTTCCGAATTCGCCGCTCCAACTCATCCCACAAATGTTCTATGACGTTAATATCTGGTGACTGAGGAGGTGTTTTCATATACTTTGGTGTATTGTATAAAATCCAAAGCCGGGAATTTAACGCGGAATGTTTCGGATCGTTTCCTTGCATAAAGATGTAATCGTTGTCTAACCCCATTTTTTGAGCACTAGGTGCCAAAATCTTCTTTAAAATGTTAATGTATTGCATATGGTCCATTATTCCGTTCACAAAATGTATGTTTCCGACAACATTTTGCGACATATGTACACCCACATCCAATAACGGAACCACCACCATACTTAAATGTTGGTATGACATTTTCCTTTTCCTCTACTTTTTTTCACGCCACACTTTACCTTTCCTATGACATCCATATACATTAAATTCGCTTTCATCTGTAAAAATTACTTTACTCCCAGAAATTATTTCCAACATTTGCATACTCTTTCGCGAAATTTAGCCTTTTTATTCTATTTTGTTTACTAACAAAAAATATCTTTCGTGTTGTATACATCCATTAAAACCATTTTCTCTAAAAATTTCTCTAACAGTTTCTGCAGATACAATCACATTGTGGTCTCGTTCTAACGTAGCAGCCATCTTCGGTGCACTGGTCCTTGGTTTCTCTCTAATATTTCTAATCACGATTCTCTTTATACGATCATCACATTTATTAGGGGGTAACTACTATTGTAATTCATTTGAAATTCATATGGAATTAATGGAGTTCATTTGGAATTCTTTTAAATTTTTGGATTGGAAATTCAAGTAGTTACCCCCTCGATTTGGACGGCCCGATTGCGGCATATTATACAAAGTTTTTCTTTTTCCAAATTTATTTACGATGTCGAAGATTGTAGAGCTCGATCTATTAATAATTTTACCAATTCCACGATAAGATTTGCCTTCATTGTGGAGTTTAATAATAATTTTCCTTTCTTCTATACTGGCTTCTCTTCTAGTACTCATTTTATGCACTTAAAATTAAAATTTTATTCAACATACTTTCCATAAATAATAAAAAATAAAAAAATGTGTTTATAGATCGAACTGTAATTAAAAATAAGGAAAGTTTTGACTAACATACTATTTCAAACTAGGATCATACTCCAGCTATGTTATAATTAATTTTTTCTCAGTTGCGTTTGTTATTAATTTCTAACTAAAATGACCTTTCGACTCTTACGAAATCTATACATAGGCTAGAGTAGCCATATCGTTATCATCAAATTATGTTCTCATTTAAAATATTTAAAAAATGGACCAACTGCACTTTATTATATTTCAGATTTCCGTTATATAGCGATAAGTCTAAATCTAAAATATATTTTATTGCCTTGCTGCAATTACATGGCGTTCGCGTACGTCTATACTTCATAATAAAAATATTATTTTTAGACTTGAATAGGTCGTACAGTTCGTACGGCAAACAAAAAAAATTATAAAATAACAAATCGACAAAAAATCCGCTGATAAAAATTTTTATTAAAATTAATTTTTTGTTCAGGCTCGCCTCTTCGAATCACGAAGAGATTATATTGATGTCTTTTATCAAGTAACCGCTACTTCGCATATTGTCAGCATTCCATTATTCATTATAATGCATATTATTATTACAATCGAAATTTGAATGCTAGCAATATTGTCACTATTATTAAAAGCATGTATTTCATAATACTAGCGGCATACAAAATACCGCCTAATAAATTAACCTCGTCAATTTGATAACAAAATCATCCCACACGGCTAATAAATTATTCTATTATAATAAAAAAATTAATACATTTGTGTATGACTCTCATTTTACCCATATTCAAACATAACAGTGATTTATATATTTCTGTATAAATAATATATTATATTTTTAATTTCGTATTTTTTTAATGGAATCCAATTGGACTTTGATCCCAAATGTAAATTATATATTCAAATCTAGTCTGCTGACTCCCAGTATATTCGAAACCAGCCGTGTTTGTTTTGTATGGTGCAATAGCACACCCATAAACGATACATACACCCAGCGACACGGAAATGTACGAGTTTAATTTTTTCCACATAATGATAATTCATGTTGATATATTATGCCGCCACGTGACTTTCTTAGCGCTGTTTTGTAACCACCGAAAACATAAGTATTCACAATAATAAACTAAATCACAATCGGTTTACCAGAAGCAGATCTTATTGTATTAATTATTGTTTGTATAATTGTATAATTCAGTAATAAGGTAGCGATTTTTATAATGGGTATTATGGCTGTAGCAAAATCTATCACTCGTGGATATTTCGAAACGACTATAAAAACTTTTTAAAGAAATATTCCGTGAAATGCCTGTTTCGGGGGGAAGAAAAGCTTTGCTCTGGAAACCAGCAAGAAATACTTGCTACATCACGCTTGAAATTTGTTAAGAATAGATTAGACTGTTTCTGATTAGAAGAATGTTATATTTTTTGTATCAATAGTTAAATATTCTCCATATTCTCTATTCTCCATATGTCATGGTATACAGATATATGACCGGATTTAGAATTTGTCAGATCGAGAGCTGGAGATACAAGATAGAAGGTAGGATAAACAAGAAAAAAAACATTCAAATATTGTAACATTCATTAATACTTAGGCGATATTCCACACCTATCGCACTTAACACTATTACTCGTACATCGTGCTTAATTTTTATCTAAGCGTGTTCCAAACGTTTGACTTACGCGCACCATACTTCGCACTTCAATTATATCAAATTTGTAGTATGGAGAATACTACACTGCTTTTACATATCATTTCCTTCTGTTAAAGAGCTACTAAATAAGCGGAACGCATTTAAGTGCGCCCCTGTATTGTGTAATTTCGAGTAAGGGGTGAAAGTACGGTTGTGATATTTGGAATACGGCCTTAATATAATAGATAAATTAATGGAATATATTGCAAATCCCTTGTTTCAAGATGATTCCGTACCATGGCGAGCGGGTTAGTATGTTTACACTAATAGTTTTTGTTATTCTATTTCACTACATATTTCATTAGGTATTTAAATACAAGGAAAATGTATTACATCACTTCCATGGCCAGGAAGTAGCCCAGATCTAAACCGTATTGACAATTTGTGGGCCATTATTAACCAAAATAAAATTAATTGAGAAGTCGTCGGACACTGACATGAAAAACAAATATTGAAAGTTGTTAAGATATATATAACAATATGTTGTCGTATAGATTAATGCTTAATGTATGTTTTTAGGAAATCCTGTACTGAAATTCTTTACCGACATATATTTATTTTGTGCTTTTCAAATCATTGATTTTCAAAAATTTTCATTAATTTCGTAATAATTTCGATCCAGTCTAATTTATTTAGAGTCTTGTAACCTTTGGCTCCAAATTATTATGATAATCACTGAAATCATAGACTATTCCTATTAGTAAATTTTCAGTACGGGGGTTCACAAAGATGAAAATCTTTATCACAACATATGTGTACAAAATCACAAAATTTTTAGAATCGCAAATTTCCGTGGCGCTGGGTGTATATCACTCATTTTGTGACCAAGAACGATTTCGTGTTTTTGTGCACATATTTCTTTCAAATAACAGAAAAAACTTGTTTCGGAAACCGGGGTACCCACAAATGAGTATCATTGTAAGAATGAATTTTCCAGTTTTAAATAGTGCTACAGTTGCGCCTCTGTAATAGTCCCATTTACGCAAATGTCCAATTATGATCCTATGTAAGTTTCTTGTTTTGTTTTCCTACGACATATAAAAAAAAAATAATAAAAAAATAGGGAACTACACTATTCATAAAGATAGTTCTTGTAACAGCCCAACACCATTTATTTCGACTCCTGTTGGTTGTGGTTTATTTCATCAAAGACCTAAATGACTCAGATATACTGATAATTTATATATTGATAATTATTATGTAAGTATCATAAATAGGCTTATTCCCTTTGAAGAGAATAATAGCAGGTACAAATCCAAGTATTCAATGAAGTAAACAGGAAACACACTCCTAATACAAATAACAGTTTTTTAGCAATATAAATCCGTGTACAACCCCTACAGAGAGCTTACATAGTTAATTAATGCTACTTTCACTAAACATTAAATGTATTTCTAAAACGATATTAGGATTGCTGAACCGCTAATTCCTTGGTGCAGAACAGCGATGAGTGCAAAACATAAAGAGCAGCTGGTGCTTGAGTGCGGTTATAATATATTTTTTTTAAATAACAATACAAGAAATTTTGATTTCATTTTTGTAATAACCTAGATAACGGTGAGAAAAATGTACCCCATATGGCGAATTCGTCAATAATTTAATCGTCCTACTCAATTCTACACAACCGGGAAGATAACGTCTGTGATATCAACACATTCGTGAACGCGTGCAGATTGCACGGGTTCGGAGATATAGATGGAGCAGCGCCTGACGAAGTTGCAGGATCCGTCTAAGCTGTAGCTATTGCTACGGCTGAACTCTATCGTGACCTCTGTACTCTATACTGTACTATGTGACATGTATACTGAATGACAGCAGAAAATCTATGTATATTAACTGGACCAAAGCAATAGTACTGATAATTAATGTTTTATTTATTCAGGTCTGAAACTCTGTATTTTGATAAAGATCTTAAGATTTACACTGATTAAAGCAATGATGGATATGATGATAGTATATGGTACAAATAAAGACTCATTAGTGCTCATGGGTCTTGAGGTTATTCTAAGATTTTTCATTTTTGATCTATATCAGCATTGAGTGACAAAATATATAAAAAAAGACTTGCACTACATGTAACATAGCGGGGGCAAATTTGAAGCCACGTATCATGGCTAATAATATTGTGGTCGAATATTACCGTCACATTCCTACAAATCGAATTGGTCACTAACGATTTTAAACTGTCAATAATTCTTAAAAAATATACATCAATGAAATGTGTGAAATGTGTACTGTGTACTGCCACGGAATACGGATCAGAACCAACAACATATACATCAGTAACTACACCACATGATAAGTTGTACAAAGAGATGGCGTGATCGATACTGAACATACCATTGGTATACAAAACTAACAAACGAATAGGTAGAGAAATCGAAGATGATCGTTATGATTTGCGTAGAATGGTATAATTGAACTATGATTGAATGAACGGTAAAGCCTTAGTAATTTAGTCGAGTGGATCAAGTAGTTTAGTCAAAGTGATTTAGTCGAGTCTAATCCATTTTATTCTATATTTTCGGGCGAGTAGAGAACACAATGGATTGACTCAACTAAAATTTTGTTGTTCAGACACATTTAGTTGTTAAATTACTCGCCACTCAACTTAATTACTAGCATAGTCCGAACATGGCTTAAGAGCATCGGAAGGTTGCTATGATGCAATGATGTGTGATGATTGTACACGCATAAATCTAGTATCGTAATTTCTTTTACAGTAATCATACATTCGAAGTTTGGATGACATAGTCAATAGTATTACTAAAATATTTCATAATAAAATAATAACGTTCGTGGCGATGACAGCAGCAATGTGCTTAGTGTCAAAGTTTCGTCTCGTTGAGCGTTCACTTTTCATAAATCATTGAGTTGTATGCACGTGTTGCTGTAGTCGCACGGTCGTCGAAAAGTAAAAAATA
>JANTOP010020560.1:0-13261 GCA_027564815.1 Symmerus nobilis | reverse complement strand
AGATAAAATTCCTCGAATTTACTCATTTTGGTCTTAACTCGCATCTATTAGCATTGTTGTTTGATATTATCGTACATGAACTATATATTTTATACCAGTTTTTTGTAGATATGCAGCGCCTCTACAGGACTAATGAGTTTGTGGTAGACCGTGGCAATTCGCTAGTACAAGAATATTTGTATGAAGGATCGCTAGGGTGGGCCTTTTACTGGTTTGTTTTTAAATCATAGGGTATAGCAACACTGGATGAAACAGTCTGATATTCCGCGGCACGAAACAATCGTGTTCTCGCTTGAGGAGCGTTTCGAAATATTGAAAACTAATTTTCAAAGTCAGTGTGGTGTAGCCGAAGCCGTATGAATTTTGAAAAGAAATATGGGTCGTGGAAGAGGAACTGTTGTAGTGAAATTGGCGACGAAAGTTCGTGAGACGGGCTTGCTATTGAATAACAGAATTGGTCTCCGAGCTCGGACAGTCCGCACGCCCGAAAATATTGAGGGTTATTCGCCTACAAGGTTCAGATGGATCAGGAGTTGAGAGAAAATGACCATCCACTTCGATACAAATTCGCTGTGTGAGCCATGAACCAGCTCAGCTCAATACGGACTATGATTTGGGTCGAAAAATCATCCTTTCAGACGAAGCGCATTTCCATCTCGGGGTCTGTGCACACACGCAGAACTGCTGGATTTGGGGTTCGGAACAGACAAGCCAATGCATCCACCAAGAGTGACAGTTTAGTGTGGATTTTGGAGTAGTAGCATAATTGGCCCATTTTTCATTGAAAATTTTGCTGTAAAGGCCGTTACCGTCAATTTCGACCATTACAAAGCCATGTTAACCAACTTTTTATGACCTCCAATCGACGCTATTAATGTGGAAGACCTTTGGTTCCAACAAGATGGCGCCACATGCTTTACAAACCGACTGACAATCGATTTCTTGCACGTCAAATTGACGTCGTTGAACTTTTTTGTGCGGGGGCCATCAAAGATCAATGTTATGCGAGTAATCCAGAGACTTAAAAAGTGCTTCAAAACCGGACTAACAAAATGACTTTCTGTAGGGCCAGCAGAGGGAACCGCGTGAACAAAATTGTTTTTCATTCTTAAATCTGAGGCTTCAACCTTCATAAAAAAAAATATTTTCAAGTAGCGATTTTAAAAACAAACTTTTAAATGGCCCACCCTGTATTTATATGAGAGCTGATATCATACAAAGCGCTGCGTTATACTTGAGAGAGTAGATCTCTTTTCTACTTCTGCGATGCGTTGATAGCTTCATTTTGACGTAAATTGAAATTGGAAACAGGGATTATTTGACTTAAGTGCAGAAATCAGTGGTGTGCCCAATAAATCTAATTATTAATTAATAATAATTTAAATTTAATAAAAATATTTGACAAACGCGCCGCTTTAGATATCAAGGCCGCCATCGCAGAGATCGCATTGCCATCCTAAATTTTATTCACAATATTACATTTCAATTGTCATTTGCATTGCCGGTGTTGGGTCAGTACTTTTTTGATTGACAGTCAAATTCAACTGAAATTGTCAGAATTGAATTGACGATTAAAAAGGGAAAGGAGGGACGGAGGAAAGGTTTACGCCATCTTAATTTTTCGTTCTTTTTGTGAACGTCGCCTGCAAAGTAAGGAACATGAGGTAAGTTTTCCTTATTTTTATTAAATTATTCCCGTAAAATTCACTAATTAATTTGTTAATTTCTGTACAAGCGAAATTCCATCCATTTACATTTCTTATCAATGTGAAAATTGAAATTTGGGATGTAAATATTTAGATGAAATTTTGATATGAAAAATCGCTGGTCTATTTTCAATTTCGTATCGAAGAAATTTCGCCACATGGTGAAATTAGATTTCGATATAATTTGAAATTAAATTATAAATATTGAAATCTGTAGAATATAAATTAATTTCCTTTTCTGGTAATTAAAAATAAATTTGATAGAAATTTCATTGAAATAAAATTGAAACAAACATAACCCCACTTATTTTGGTATTTTTTATTTTCAGTTCGTTAAAATTACAAAAAAGGTTAGCCGCATCGGTTATGCGATGTGGCAAAAAGAAGGTTTGGTTGGACCCGAACGAAATAAATGAAATAGCGAATACAAATTCAAGTAAGTCCGGATCCCTGATCCGATTCCGAATTGCATTGCAAGGGCACTCTGTGTCAATTGTTTCCATCCGATAAATTGATTCAATTTGTAACCTTGCTAGAGGAAATATAAATTTTTTGATTTAAAGAAATTGGTTGATTTTATCGAATTATTTACCGTTCAACAAAAAGTTTAAACATTCAAATGAAATATTTCAAAATATAACCAAAATTTATTCGTTTTTTTGTAGGACAAAACATCCGTAAACTGATCAAAGATGGTTTGATCATAAAGAAACCAGTTGTTGTCCATTCCCGCTACCGTGTCCGTAAGAATACGGAAGCCCGCCGTAAGGGACGTCATTGTGGTTTCGGTAAACGTAAAGGTACGGCAAACGCTCGTATGCCCGTTAAGTATCTATGGATGCAACGGCAGCGAGTGTTGCGTCGCCTTCTAAAAAAATACCGGGACAACAAGAAGATCGATCGGCATCTGTACCACGATTTGTACATGAAATGTAAGGGTAATGTGTTTAAGAACAAGCGCGTTCTGATGGAATACATACACAAGAAGAAGGCGGAAAAGCAACGTACGAAAATGTTGAGCGATCAAGCGGAAGCGCGTCGCCATAAGGTACGTGAGGCACGGAAACGACGAGAGGAACGTATTGCGAGCAAGAAGAAGGAACTGTTGCTACAGGCTGAAGAAGAGAAGACGACAGCAACGGCGGTTACAACTGGAGGACGTTAAATTTAATATTCATGGCTTTGTCCGTGGTTTTTTTTTATTTAAATTTTAATGTTTTATAAAATCAATTATAAACATCTAAAGAAAAATAATTGCCACGATCTTTTTGTAGGGAATTTACCATCTTTCAATCTAATCCCGATCTCAATATATTCCGAGGAAGGAAACAAGTCGATAAAACCGAATAAAAAATTAACAAAACTAATAATTCTATGATTATAGTGTAGAACAGATTAAAACGTTAAAAATTGGTATTTCTACCGCCTAAAATCGAAATTTTCACGTAATCACCAATAATGGGCAATTTAAATTCCATTCCTAAAACAAATTCTTAAATAAAAGAACATAGATTTTATCCCAAAAAACCATCGGGCTGCAACGTGTGTCTGAAATGGGTTAGTAAGTCCCCCGACCAACCCAGTTATGACAATGGTAGACTCATCGTTAAAAACCTTGTCCCATTGGCCCAAAATATTGGTGTCGTTGGTGGACCCCATTGTGGGCACATCTCTAGTAAGTTTTATGGATATTGTGCCCTGGGTATTATTGGACTTGTAACCGTTCCGTATATGGCTAAATTATATATTGGCCAGTAATTTAATCTAGTTGAAAATTGATTATTAATTGGTTTTGTATATTATCCCTTAAGTATCACATGTCTGGAATAAAATACCTTATTTAACCATCTCTGGACAGTATAGAATTTTAATTATTTAATAGAATCGTTGTAATGATCGTTATGTCTAAAATTCCATCAAAGTTAGAGGAATCTATTGTTATTGGTATTTCGAGGAATATTCATAGTTTCTCGGATACCTTAAGCTTAGTTTTAATTGTAAAATTAAACAAAATTTCTTAGTAATTACAGTTTTTACTTAATAAATTTAAATCTAAAATATTTATTCATTAAGTCACTTTTAAGGGACAAACATTTTCCGTCTGCTCCATCATTTGTTCGGCAGCTGTAAATAAAAAAGTGAGAGATAATTTGGTGTATACATTTCAAAGTTAATTACCCAAATTTCACGCTGCCAATCGAACAAATTAATAGTTCGACTCCGATCGTTGAAAGATTGAAACAGACACACCTAAACTCAGCTGCGACTAACTTGATTATGACATATCGGCTGTCACTTTCAAAATAGAAAATTATTCAGCAAAAAAACGGGAAAACATGAAAACAAACAATTTTACTAAAAATCCCAATTTCTAGTTATAAAAAATATTAAAATACATTTAAATTTGTAAGATATGGCGCACGAGGAGAATATATTATTGTTCAAGAATTGGGCCATTAGCCTCGGATGTCCATTAGAATCTGTTCCATCCAGCTCCGTGTTGAAAAAGTAAGAAAGGGCGGGAACGATGGGATCAACTAAAAACTAGAAAGAAATTAAAAAACGATTCTCTTTTTCAGTGTTTTCCGATCCACACAAGATTTATTAGCGATACAAGATGTAATGAGAATGGTCCTTCCCCGACATCAATTAAAAAATATTCGAAACAACATTCTTGTGGACGAACTTCGGAAACTTGATGAAAGGAATTCGGTATATTTTTGTTTAATTATTATAATTCAAACGTTGAAATCTCTATTTTTGGAGATTCAGATACCCTTTAAGAGTCAACCAATTGAGTTGCAACGATATCTTCGAATCCGCAACCTGAAAGATCAACTAACAGACGCCAACCGACGAGTTTCCGGATTGAAAGTCAAGAAAGAGAAATTACTAAATGTTCTGAAGGAGAAAAGTAACAAAATCAATCAATTAAATCATCATAAATTGAATTCGATTAATATTAATTTTAGATATTAAGAAAAAGCAGTTAGAAAGCCAATTACAAAGCGTTGAAACCCGTCAAATATTTATACAAACCCAATGCGATACATTGAATGACAAAATTCTAGTTGAACGGGAAATAAATGATAGAATTAGAAATATCATTCCAATTAAACCAAATTTACCGAATCAAGATGACGTGACTGACATATTAATGGAATGTTATCGGGAATTGGAATATTACTACACCACCCAAGAAGAAGGTCATTTCGATCCGAATGAAGGTAAACATTTTCGATGGGACAGACTCCAGAAACTATTTTCAAAAGTATCAACGGATCGATTATGGAATTGTATACAACAAACCAGAGAATCAAATCTGAACGAACTGATCTCAAAAGTTAATGAGAGTTATGGTCAAAGCGATAAGGGTAATGCTCTTCGGATAGCTATTACAAAATCGTATGCTGATCATGTGGGATTATATTATACGAAATTAGCATCGATAAATGAACGAACCATTCTAAATCAAAAATACGTGCAGCAATATGATGCTATGACAACGACTTTATATGAAAAAATGAATTTGGTTAATGTAAAACCGGTGGATCATAATTTAATAAGTGGTAACTTCTTTTATTTAAAATATAATGTAACGTTTATATACTGATTTCTACCCGTTAGAATATGTAAGCAGTAAAATGTCAATTGATTATGTTGAGGAACAAATCCGAGCATTAGAAAAGGCGTCGAATGATATAAAAATGAAAATTGTGGCACGAACACCATTGGTCGATGAGAATCGTTTGCTCATCGATTCTGTTCGTCACGTATATTCTGAATTTAAAACGATTTTATTACAAATCCACAGTAACATTGAAGCACATGAATCAATACCGGAGAAAATTACCTACACAAAGGAATGTATAATGTATGCGATCCAAGAGGTTGGATTACCAGCAACCCCTTGTATTCCAAGTAACGGAATGAATATTTCGTCATTGACTAGTTTTAATTTATCATCAGAAAGTGTTTTATGCAGCACCAAATTAGAAATGGAACCAAATTTAAGGTTTTATTTCTTTTAAAACGGTTAAATTTTGAAATTAATTTAATTTAATTCATTTCAGAACTGAACCTACAGGTCCATTTGTAACGGAAATGTTGACTTGTTTCAAAATTCCAATGGAAAATTTCACTATTCTATCGACTGATCATAAGTAAATAATTTGAATCTTCCAAATCTATCTTTATTTAATTGTTTTTTCTCTTTCCGGTTCCGTTTAGTATTTTTAAATTATCTGGAAATAGTTTATTATATCTAAATATAAATGAGATAAATAATCAATCAATTCCCGGTCATCTACTCACAAATGAAGGGTTATTTGAAGGGATTAATGATCAAATAAAATGGTTATCGATACTTGATAAACGTACAGTTGATCAAACTCCGACCACTGATATGGATATTGTAAAAGGTGTGATACGTACATATTTTAAAACATTAAATTTTAATTTATTTTCAATTAATTTAATTTCTAGTTGATGAGACCAATTTGAGACTGAACATAAACAAACAGATCAATAAGTGTTCAGAATTTGTTGATAAAATGTTCTCAATATCATCGAATGCAATCGAAACGATTGATACGATTGAGAAGTATTATCAATTTTTAATGAATTGTCCGTTAGGGAAATTTATACCGAAAAGTAAGCTAGTAAATGATCGATGTTTTATTGAATACGAACAGGAATATTTACTACATTATAATATATTAAGGAATTCTCGAAGAAATTAAGTTCAAAATAAATATTTGATTTAATTCAATTTAATAATTAAAAAAACATTTTCTTTGGAATATTTCTATATAGTTTCTGGTTTGTTGTATGTTATGTATGCGATTCTGAGGAAACAATTCAATGTGTGTAAATTTGAAGGATGGGAAATATGTATTTATATAAGGTAATTTAAATCATTCACTATTTTCTTTATAATGATTGATAAAATGACTATAGAATTTTGGCTAAAATTACCATAAATTCCACTTGTGTCAAACTTTAAGAGATAAGTACCAGAACTTTAAAAACAGAAGTTTAAAAACATTACAAACAAGCGGATAGGGTAACTAGGTTTAGATAGAACATTATAGAAGTAAACATGCATTTTAATTTGGAAAGGAGAGACAGAGAAATGTAAAAGAAAGAGATTAGAGCGAGAAAAAGTCAATTCATATTCTTCTGAATAAGTTCAAATTATCTGAAAATATAAAAATTTATTAATGAAAGGATTAATATGCTTTATTGATTGATTGAAAAATGATTTATAATAATTAACAGGTCTAAAATCCTTGATCTAATTTTCTTACGATCAATACAGGCATAACTCGTCGAAACAGCGTTGAAATAGGAATAATTTATGCTAAAATATGAGATTCTATTCCTCAAATATTTGTTTGTTGGCTTGAAACTGGCTTTGTTGACTTGGCTTTGAAATTTTGTTAAGGGATCGTTATCTGTATAGAAAATAGATTTTAAACGTAAAAAATGAACTTCAAAGCTTATAGCTTTCGTTAAAAGTTGAAATTTTGTTAAATGATAGTTATCTGGATATAAAAGAGATTTTTAAACGTATACAATTATTCGTTTGAAACTTATAGCTTTCGTTGCGCTTTTAATAGTTTGGATAAGCTTTCTGCGAATAAAAAGATATTTTAATTTTAAGCTCTCAATGAGCTTTCGAGATTTTTCGATGAGCTTTTTTTTACGGGAAAATTTGAAATTTGGTTAAAGCATCGTTATCTGGATAGAAAATGGATTTTAAGGCGTAAAAAATAAAGTTCAGAAAATAAAGCTTTCTGGGAGCTTTTGTACGAAAAGTTTAGTTTTCAAATTTTTATATTTTTTCTCGGCTAATTTAAAAACTTCCTACGTTATTACATTTTTTTGGATCCTAAGAAAATAATCGGGAAATCCGGATCAAATATTGCAATGTCCGATTCAAATTTCTCGGTGCGAGCCTTTCCAAATTTCTGATATTTTTTAGATAAATGTAAATTTTTCCGAAATATTTAATTTTTGTATTTTTACTTGACTCTTAAAGGAACTTTTTGCGTTTTTACATTTTTCCCCGGCTCACGAAAATATAAATTTCTGCACATCTTATTGAGATATTTACCGCACGCCAATGATTTAAAATATTTATATTGGGAAAAAACCGCCTTACCTTTGGACGTTAATAGATCCCCCTAGTTACCACCTATTTGAATCCTTATCGAAATTTTAAAAAGAAAGAAAGAACTTATAATTCAGAAACTTATCCAAATCAAATTCAACCTTTACAGACTTTCAACCATAGATGATGTTTTGATATTTTCTACTACCGTGCCTGATTAATGGGATGCACGATTCATTAATTAATTAATTAACAATTAATCTTCATTCAAAAAATAAATAAATTATACATAAATAAAGATAACTTAATTAACTAATAATAACAAAAAAAAAAAAAAATTTATATAATTGTTATTAAAATAAAGAATTAAAATAAATAAATTAAATATATTATAAATATTAATAAATTTGATTTGCAAAAGGTTGAATTTGGATTGTAAAACCTGTGTATAATGAGTGGTGTGCGGTCAACATCTCCATGAGAAGTGCAGAATTTGTGACCTGAAAATTTTACCATTTCGACCCTTTTGAAGATTGTGCAAAATTTCGAGACCGGAACAATCTCATCGTTCCGAAATGTTTCTATATGACTATAGAATAAATCTTATTAGAAGACATTTAAGACATTTAATGGTAAAAGTTAACCCTCGAATTTCGATGAATATTTTAGGGACAACACATTAAACGAAGCTTTTGTTTATAAATTTTTAATTTCAATCAATATAAATGAAAAGGATGGAAAATCGATTTCAAAACGTATAAAATTATATCTGTAACATTAAGCTTTCTTTGAGCTTTTACGTTTTCGCCCAGCTTTTCGAGGAAAATTTCAAATTTGATTCAAATTTAATTAATAAGATAGAAAGATTTCTAAAACACCAACTTTAATTTTAATTAAAAGCTTTCTTTTCTACTGCTTAGAAAGCTTTTGTTAAAAAAAATTCTTAATTTTGTTAATAAAAAATTGTTTGGATGGAAAATCGTTTTCAAAACGTATAGAATTGTATCTAGAATCAATTGCTGTTATTAAGCATTTTTCTGAGCTTTTGAAGGAAAAATGTAGTGAATTTTAAGTAAAAAACAGATTATAATTTATGTAATTTAACTTTAAATAAGCTTTTGTTGTAAAATTTCCAATTAATTGTCTGTCAAAAAATTGTTTTGTTGCCGATTTGTAGCCATTTTCATAATTTTATGGCTACAAAGGGGAAAATTAAGTGTATATTTTTCGAAATTACTTAAAAACTACTGACTTTCTGAACTTAACTCTTATTATAATCTTCTAGATAATTTAAATTAATAAGTCCTAACTGAAGGCCTAAGTCCCATGTTCTTTCCGAAATTTCACGTCTGGTATGAAATTCAGAATAGATTCAGTGTTATTTACCTACGTCTCTTTTCTCTTCTTCTAATCCTACATATTATATGTGAAAGGTGGTCGTGAGACATCTTAGCAGTAGCCTGCAGTCAACATTACCATAAGTTTGTGCAGAATTTGATATTTTCTTGGGCTGGAAAAAAATTTTTAATCGCAAAAAGTTGCTTTGACAGTTGGATATAAATTCAAAAATTAAATATTCAGAAAAGTTAAAATTTATCTAAGAAATATTAGAAATTCGTAACGGCTCGCATCGAGAAATTTGAATATCGGACATCGACACATTTGATCCGGATTTCCCGGCTATTTATTTTCGATTCCAAAAAAATATAATGACGAAAGAAGTTTATAAATTAGTTGAGAAAAAATACCAAAATATTAAAACTAATCTTTTCGTACAAAAGCTCTGCACAAACTTAAAAGCTCCCAGAAACCTTAATTTTCGGAATCTTTTTTTACGTGTTAAAATTTATTTTCTATCTAGATAACGATGCGTTAACTAAATTTGAAATTTTCCCAAAAGAAGCTTCAAAAATCGCGAAAGCTCATTGAAAGCTTAAAATTTAAATATCTTTTTATATAATTCGGATAATCGAATTTTTATCCCATTCATTAAATTTAAATGAAATATGGAATTTTCGCAGAAAGCTTATCCAAACTGCTAAAAGCTCAACAAAAGCTGTAAGTTTCGAACTTCATTTTTTACGTTTCAAAACATATTTTCTATCCAAATACATTTTTCTAAAATAAAGCTTTAAAAATCTCGAAAGCTCATTGCAAGCTTAAAATTAAAGTATCATTTTATATTATTTGGAATCTAATTTTTATTTGATTCATTAAATTTAGGTAAAATATGAAATTTTCGTTAAAAACTTTATCAATCCACTGTAAGCTCAAAGAAAGCTTAAAGTTTAGAACTTTATTGTTTTCGTTTTAAAATCTATTTTCTACGTATATATCGGTCCTTTCGTTCTTTCATAAAATTTTAAATTTTCCCCAAAAAACATATTTCAAGAATCTCGAAAGATCAAGAAAGATAATTTGCATTCAATTCAATTCATTAAAGCTTCGGCAGAAATTTTAATTTTCCACAAAGCCTTTAACTTTAAAGCTTTAATGAATAAAATAATATTATAATTAAAAGCTTTGGATAAGCGTGATGATTATTGATTGTTAAATAAAATAATTCCAGTTAGCAATAAAAATTGATTACGATTTGGTCGATATTTCAGGTGTGCTCTGCGCCTTCTGCGCATTAGGCTGCACGCCATTGCATCTTAGACACACTAAAACGTGAAGACAGGTCATAGAGATCTCATGGGTTTCTAAAAGATGTTTATAAGACATTTCAAAAAGAATTTATATATCTCTTTGTTACGTATTTCTTTGTATAGACAACTTAGAATCGCGACATTATTTAGAGACTTTTTAATATCCAATCCCGAACAATTCTCGAAATTTTATTTGGGTTCGCAGGAATCTAATTACAAGGGATGAATTTCATTAAATAAACATTTGGTGGGTTCGTCAATGGTTTTGGAGATATCGGGGGGTAACCAGAGAAATGTACATTTTCTATACAAATCGAATTAATTTCAACGAAATTAAAAATTTTTTGAAACTTCAAAAGTGATTCATTAAAAAATGAAATCCTTTATCTCATAAAATTAAAATCATTAGGGGTTGGTTAACAAATTATATTTTTAAAATCACGGCCAAAATCGCAATGTAAAAACCCAATGAATTCGTTCAAGTTTTGTTACAAAAGATTTAAGAAAATTATTTCCAAGTCGTTTTTGAAAGATTTTATTAAGACGATTTTTTCAAAAAATCTATCGATTTGAAATTTTATTTTTTCCCAAAAAATTGGTCGAAAATCAGATGGTGCGGAAGTCTTAGGTTTTTTGGGTATAGGCGTTATTACGACATTTTTCCAAACATGTGGATAGATACTAGGATACTAGACATATAAAAATATGGTTAATGATGTGAACAAGAGTTGGATTAATTTCACAATAATTCAATAATTTAGGAAATTAATAACTAACAAATAAATATTAATTAAATTACCAAATGTCTAATTTCTATCTTTAAATAATTTCTTTTCATTTACAATTTATTGTTATTATGATTTTATTATGACTAGAAAGTACAAGAAAAATATTTGTACAAGCTAATTTTATATTTACAATTAAAATAAAAATTATTAATAAAATGATACAAAAAAAAAAAACTAAATCAAAATTAAGTGGATTTAAATTTAAATTTTAAACAATAATTAAATACATTGCAGTCTATTATACCATTAGTTAGTTTCAGTTTTTAAAAATTTTTTTTTCACAATTTCCATCCAATAATTAATTATTAATAATAATTCCGGAAGCATATTACTAATTATTTTATTATAATTAGTAACAGGTGGTTATATTTAAATTCCCCAACAAATTGTTATGCAACGAAACGTTTATATAAAAAGTATACATTTTATCTTAAAACTAATTAACACTATAAAAGAAATTAACCACAAGATTTATTATTAATTATTTGATGCCAAGAAATGAATAAATATTTTTATTTAAAGGCTCATAGCTCTTGCTAATCGAACTCGAAAATCTTTATACAACATTTTACCGCCAACGGGTACTCGGGCCAGATACATATCAAGACTCATCAGACACAACGCTTTTCCGTTCATGGGGAATTTTTGCGCCAATTCCGGGCATGGTTCGATCCCTTCTGATAGTGATAGATTTGTAAGCCATTGCCAGACATGTGTTCGGGTCCAATCTCGAGGATCTAGAAAATTTAGGAAATTAAATTAAAAATTCCAAATAAAATCAGGGATATATCGACATACCGATTGGTAGACCATCATTTCCAATTTGTTGAAAATTTTGTTTCTTTGACGGTTGAATCTTTGTCCATCGCCGTTCGGTTTCACGGGGACATACGCTAACACCAGATAAATCTAATGGTGGTACACGGCCAGTCCATTTTGACATATTATTTTCGAATTGCATATTTGCTGGTTGGTTTTGAATGGGGACGGCTCTGTTGATTGATAAATTAACATTTATATTAAAATATAAATAATTTTTTGGGAAGATGAAATATTCCCTGTATACATTTTTTTTATGATTTCCGTTGTTGGGGTTTTAATTTGACTAAATAAAAATTGTTTTCTTCCTCAAAAATACCGACAAAATGCCTACCCATTCAATGAGAAATATATATTTTTTCGGTTTGTCTGCTAATAAAAGTAGTCATTTATTTCTGAATATAAAATAAAAAAAAATAATTATAATTGTAACTTATAAAAGAGAACACACAGATGTAGTGTATTGGGAAAAATACACTTTCTCGCGGATGTACAGAATTATGGATGTTGGATGTGCCATGTGTTTTTTTTTTTTTTGGTTTTAGGCTCTTCCTGGAATTTTTGTTCTTTTTATGTAACTGCTATATATTCGTATTATAATCAGATTTTATAGAAATTGAATTTCAGAAATTGTTCTTCACTTAAGAACTATTGTATGTATATAAATTAAAGTGTAATTAATTTTTCTACTCCCTCCCAATACGAGAAAACCCATAGAGAGAACCCAAAGGCATAATAGACCTATTTAAAACGCAGGGTATGACTACTATAATATATAGACTACGACTATAATCGATTAATCGAACCTTGTAGTAGCCTCCGCTTACTTACCCTATGACTCGTTGGAACTGCCGCCAGGTAATTTAGATTTAGTTCGATATTGCAGCACTAACAAAGTCGATCTTATTATCGGTTGCGACGCTAACGCTCACAACACAATCTGGGGAAGCTCGGATACAAACGTCAGAGGAGAACATCTCTTGGAATATTTCTGCTCCACTAATCTTTGCATCCTAAACAGAGGATCTTTGCAGCAAACAGGTTATCGATATCACCGTTGCTCTCCAAAACGTAGAGAACAGAACGAGGAATTGGCAACTATCCAATAATATTATTACCTCAGATCATAGATGTATCCGGTTTGATCTCATTTCAGATACACTAACATTAAAGAAGAGTACAATA
>JANTOP010020559.1:0-29040 GCA_027564815.1 Symmerus nobilis | reverse complement strand
AATATTTTGTTAATTTTTTTTCAATTTTTAAATTTTGAACAAATTTTTTCGGAAATTTTTTTATTTAAATTTTTTCAAAATTTGGAAGTCATAATTGTTTTTCAATTTTTCAAAAATATATTCGATGTTTAGATATTTTTATTTTGAATCTTTGAATACAGTTTGAGATGATTAAAATTGCTTGACCTTGCTGATAACAATTTTTAACAGTTGAGGGACGATAATTTGTTGAGCTCAAGTGAATTTCATTGAAAGGAAAACTCTTATCAGAAAAAATTGTTACCGAAAGAAAAATTCTAATTAAATTTTCAACTTTGATGGGTTTGAGAATGAAAATGAGATTGTAAATGGAAACTTTTCAACTACTTGTAATACATAATTTTTCCCTCCAACCCTCTGCTGATGCTGGAGAGAAATTATCACATCTCAACTTTGTATTAAATTTTACTTATTATTTAATACTTAAATAAATGAAAGATTGTCAAATGCCTTTTTGGTTGGCATCCATTTGGGGTATGGGGACGAAATAAAATGGTGGAAATGGATTAAAAAGCTGACATAAGACAAAGTTTCGTACGAGAGGCGCTTTATATTCATTAAGAAAGTTTCAAATTTCCTCAAATCTCGCCATATAACATACATTTTGTTGTTGGATGGATTTTATTTTCCATTTTTTTTAAATGGAAAATATGCTACAAAGTTTCCCGGAGATTTTCCTATTCTTATTTTTCACTATGTAAAATGTTCTTTACAAGACTTTCAATTGGCTTTCCTATCGCGAGAAAAACAAATACGGAAAACTCAACAATTCGTAGGAAAGTTTCCCTTCTAGTCATTTCGTTTTTAAATTTAAATTTTATAGTAAAATCATCCCTAGAAAATACACTAAAACTCATATCAGGACCTAAATTTCACATAAAATGAATGATTGAGTGTTAAAGTAAAATTGAGTTCATTGAGCTCTCCTATTCCCAACCCCAAAAACTCCCTAATTCGCAAATAGAATTATCACTAAATTCAAATCAATTTATTTTATATGCTCATGTCTCTTAACGTTGAGTTCATCAAGACGAAGAAAACACCCCCCCCAAAGATGACACGTGGCTGGTGTAACTATAAAAATTTCTACCGAATGATGAAGTTGATACTCCTCCTCTTAACATCAATTTTCTAAACCCCGAATCTAATCTTAATATTGATGGGGTGGGATACAGAAGCCGCAAGAACTCGTCTAATAAATTTTTGTTCGTTACATACTGATTTTTGGTACATTTACATCCCCCATCCAGTAAAGTTCCGAATATATATTTTCAATTAATTGATGCCATATCTTGGAATTTTTCTTTTTCCTCAAATGACAGATTTTTCCTATTAATTTTCATTCTGACGAAACAACCGATCATCCCATTAATGTGGGAGTTAGAATTTCGAAGAAGTCAGATTTATTTCTTGGATGGGGGTGGGATGAGTAAATGGATCAATCTCTTTACCATCAAACCGGATGCTTTTAAAATTGAAAAGTTTCATTTCGTTGATTTGATACACCAGTTCGAGGAAAATGTTATGTAATTTTTCTTCGAGAAAATTAAATTATTTCTTCTGCAATTGAGATGATAAGGAATTATTTTTAATTTTTTTTTCATCTGCTCGTTCAAGAATAAGATGGGAAAAGTTCGGTAATATTTTCCTAATACACTTCTTAGCTAGAATTAATAAAGTAATAAAAATATTAGAAACCCAAGCAAATTTTTTTTTTAATCATAATTTTCATTTTCCTCGAGATTCGTATCGAATTTTCTTTGATCTGGTAAGAAGATTATTATTTGAGATACGATGAAAATTATTAGAGCGATTAAATAGGAGAATTAGTATTGGCAGCGGAAAACTTTCAAGTTTTTCATTTATCCGGGCAAATTTATCGATTATTAAATATATTCCCTGTAATTACAATTTCATTACAAGATTTGGGGCCAAAAGCTTTGGGGTCATCAATAAAGGTATCAGGAAATTTGAAATTTCGTTGGAGGAAAATTGTTTGGATAGAAAATATTATCTGAAACTAAGAGCTCTCTTTTAGCTTTTCTAATGAAATTTCAGATTTAAATAATATTAATGGATGGATTTTCGGCTAATTTTTGATTTTTTTTCAAAGTTCTCTTGAAACTTCTGAACGTATGGGATTTTTCAAAATATCCGCCGTTGGGGTCCTAAATTTTAGCAGAAAAGACCTACAATATCTTTCAGAAGGTTTTAAAAAATTTAATGGAGGAATTGTAGGAATGATATTTCAATCAAACTGATAAATTGATGATGATTTTTGCACTAAATAATTGCCACTCCACGTAATTTTATTTTCTGAAAATTCGCCACATGACACTGAATATCATCGATCTAAAATCCTAATGAATTAATTTAATTATCTATGGTCCTCAGAAAAATCATCCCCTAATCTAAACTATACAGGGATGAATAAATAAAAAAACATATTGCTACAATCATATTATCATCATGTCCTATTAATATAAAAGTTCTATAATAAATTATAACAATTGCAATCAAATTGAAAATTAAATAATCTGATTTAAGTTAATATGTGTGTATTCACCCCCGTTAAAATCCATCCACCCCTAAAAAAAAGAGAATCCCAAAATCCCTCTTATCTCGCATACATGATTTGATTCTTAGTCCTAAAATGAAATTTTATATTCATTGATTTTCATATATCCATCATCATATTGGACGAAAATTATCAGAAAGGATACGATTTTGATATTGAGAGGGATTAAAAAATGTATGTTATGTCTACATAGTTTCCTTAAAAAAATAAACATTAAATGGAAATTCGTATAAAGCAATAATTACATTTATTAGGGGGTAGAAATTGAATAATAAAATGATTAAATAAAATAAATAATTCAATATGGTTAAGGTTTGATTTGGAATGTAATATACAAATAAAATTATGAATAATTAAATAAATAAATAAAAAACTGTGTACTTATTAAATTAATAATAACTCATTAATTCTTCAAGCCCTGGAGAGTATAATTATAATCAGAACCCTTAATATTGATAGAATTTATACGGTGGATAGGTGTATGGTTGGATGTCCTTCACGAAAAATCTTTATAAGGAAATAATTAAATTATTTAAAAAATTATTAAAACAATTAATAAAAATCCCGGAAAATGGGAAATTATATACTTAATTAAAATCATAAAAAACCTCTTGGAATTAAATTTTCTTACAAACTACTTGTCTGTTGCATGGGGGACGGAAGGACTATTGTTTTAAAAAACAATGTCCTCTGTTGTTGTTTCTCCATCATACATTATAATTATAAAATAAAAAACGGATTTTTAATTTACTTTGCAGTTATTTTATTTACACCTATTTTATGTCCTTAATTTTCTTTTAAAATTCTTAACCTGGTGTTTGTACCTTAACAACTTCCTTTATTCTTTTATCATTCATAAAGGATGGATAATAATTCACACGTTCTCCTCATAAGTAGTGTTTATTTCTGCCACCTAAAAAATAGAAATTATATATGTATGTATGTACAATACACTGTAGTTATAGTGTCCTGTTTCATGTTAATGATGGTTGTTAATGAAATGGTTTGCACTATGGTTATCTTGAATCTTTTCAATTATAAATTTTTTTTTTTTGTATAAAAATCTTTTGGATTTTAATTGTTTGTCCTCCTTCCCGGGTATATATCCCTCCTGATGGCTCCAATGTCTAGATTTAAATGTAATTTATATATGAAGGATGGACTATTTTTTTTTTATATATGAAGCAGGATATATGGGTGGGAGGATAGGAAACAAATAATAAGACCGGATCCGTCATACTATTATCAGGTTGAAAATGTCATTTATTCCAACTTAACACCTTGCAATTTATGTGCAAATTATGGATTAGGACGGATCGGACTTTTAATGAATTTATATTTCCGAATTTTATTTTTTTTTTCATCCCAATAAAATTTACTTTTAATTCAGGATTTAATTTGGTTAGTTTCCAAGGAATAGTAAGACTTCGTATAGTTTTTATGATTTTGTACCCTTAAAGAAAGAATCAGATCGATCCACCCTACTACGTATGCAAATATACGCTTATAACAGGACAGTAGAGTCAAAAAATAATTCACAATTTCATAAAATAATTTTGAATTTTAAGGGATTGAAAAATCGTCGAAATCGGATGAATGATACCCGAGATAGGAGAATTTTTTTCTATTGGTTCCCATATCCCATTGGTTTGTCGTTTAATTTGAAATTTAAATTCAGAACTGGATGTTCTGACTACAAAAGTTTTCCATTTCATATTTTCTTTCCTAACCAAGACAGTATTTTGTCATTTAAAATTAAAATTATCAAAATCGGAAGACGGATTCCCGAAATAGGACATTTCATTCCTGTTTGAAACGATATCCCATTGATTTTTCGCTACATTTTCAATTTTAATTCAGAACTAAATTTTCTTACAACAGAACCTGCTCATTTTATATCCTACTTCCTACTCTGGGGGATTTTTCTATCATTTAAAATTACAATCATCGAAATTCGGAAGAGAGATCCCTGAGATAGATCATTTCTTCCAACTAGAGTTCTCAGATATACCATCTATTTTTCGCTTCATTTCGAATCTAAATTCAGAAGCGAATTTTTTGACAGCGGAACCTAGCTATTTTTTAATTAATTTTCAAACTAAAGAGTTTTTGCTTCCATTTAAATTTTAAATCAGGGAATCCTGAGATAAAAGATTTTGGGCCCATACCGTTTCATATCTTTTGATTACCATTGGGTCTATTGAGTAGAATTCAAGTAGAATTTCTTTTTGAATATATTCCTAAGCTAAAGCTTAGCTTCTATTTTTTTAAATGGAACAGGAAAGATTTTCATTCTATAGTACTAGAATGGACCTTTCAGGACCATTTTGGGGCTAGTTTGCGGTTCAAATGTTGATATGTTCTTTTATGATTCAGGGAAAGCATACCATCCTTAGCAGTATATCTGTAGCATTGTAACATAGCCAGTTCGTAACTGCAGATATCTTGAACAGTCTTACAGATCTCCTTAATGTTCTAAAGACTATCTCACATTGAAATTTCCTCTTCCGAGAAATAATTGCCAGAAATATAAATATAAATAAAAAGTCGAGAATAGATAGGGTTAAAGGCGAAAGTTAATCTGATAAAAAGTCAGGAAAATCGGTTAGAAAATTTGGTCGAAATAGACGAAATCTCTGACCCATTCTCAGAAAAACTGACTAAAATTTCATTTCGTAAAGAAAACGGTAAAAGCTAGTAAAAAGTCGGGAAAAGTTAGGAAAAGTTTGAATTGGGAAAAGTTCAGCAAAAATAGAATGGGGAGGAAATAATTAGCTTCGTAAATATCACAGAAATGTAAGGATATAATTTCCCATTAAAATAAAAATAAATATCCCCAATATCCCATAAAGGACCGGGATACAGTAAATATTTTTGAAAAAATAACATGTCATTCCTGTTCTGTTAGAATTGTTTTCGCAACCGCTGTTATTTGATGGGCGTCCTGTATAAAATGCAGTTGCATTTAGAAAAACTCGAATTGTTTCTTACAATTAAGAAAAGAAATTTTCATTTAGAAATTGAAGGGAAAAAATGAATAAGCTTACAAGTAAAAAATAAACAAAAACTTGGGGAACGAAATGAGTAAAAAAGGATATGTAAATGAAGCTTTAAATTCTTTAATTTCCCTTAATTGTAAAGAGTATAGAAATAGGTACCTCCTATACCTATGTTATTTCTCCATTGTTTGACAAATCATCCCTACTAGAGACTAGGACATATATATCCACCCATTCAACCCTTATTGTTTCTTATTGTTTATAGTTGGCTGTTTATTCTTTAACAAGTAATTTTCACCGTTTTATCTTAATTAAATTTTTAAGTATAAATGAATTTTCCTTCCCAGAAGTATATATTGAGAAAGAAAAGTCGGGATGGGAGAAACAATATGCCATGCACTTTAATCTGTAGATTACAACCCGTTCCAAACACCTTAACGTCAGATTGTGATGCACTTAATCAGTATAATGCATTTACATTTTTCAACGCTTTTCCTATTTTTTCTTTCTCATCTATTGAAACAAGTTGATTTTCTTAAAATAGATTTATCTAATTTTCCGTCAATAGACAGCGAGTTTCAATTGTCATGATATTGAAATGAATTAATGAATTGATGCTTTCAGCCTCCTGAAACTTATGCAAAGAAAGGAAAACAACAATTAATAGCTTGTCACATGTATAAATAAACATACTTAATCCTTTATTTCTCCATCATTTTTCAAAACAAAGTATATCCCTTTTAAATATGTTTGATCCAACCGACCATAAACTTTAACGCCTCATCCCAAAGCGCCTTGGAATTATGTTTGGTAATTCATTAAAAGCTTAAAACTTTAGAATATTATTTATTGCGAAGTATAGGAGTTTGTTTAAATTGGTTAAATTTTCATGAATAATTTTCATTGCGAACGAAGGGAACATTTTCAACAATTTTCCGACTGTTTGTTTGTAATGTTATTTGTACCCAATTTGACTTAAATTTCTGGGGAAAATCAGATGAAATTATCGAATAAATACCGGAAAATTTAATCATTCAACCAAATTTGATGAAATTTGGAAAATTGTATGAAATTTGGAAAATTGTATGTAATTTGGAATTGGGAAAATAAGATCGAAATTAATTATTTAAAATAAAATAAATACATTTAAATAAAAATACTTTTTTATTTATTGTCTTTTATTTTACAAATTTTATCATACAAATTTATGAGAAAAATGGTGTTGCTTAAATTTTACACTTCAAATATTTAAAATTAGCTCTTAATTTGGCCTAATTGGGCTCAACTAATTTTTACATGATAGCAGATGGGCTCAATTAAAAACTAAATCTCAGATTTTTGAAATCAAAAATTATTTGGGAAAATTACGAACTTTCTTCCAAATATAATATCTCTTAATCGCGAGATCTATTATTGATTTGAAAATTTTATTAAGAAAATGTTGCCAAATTTAGCTGAATAATTTTTTCCTGGGCAGCTGATGTATACTAAGTTAAAAACTGGTTTCAGGGTTTTGAGATCAAAAATTATTTGAGCGAGTTACAAGGTTAATTTAGGGAAATAGTTTATTTTCCGATAAATCGTGAGTTAAATTGGTGAATTCAAATTTTTATTAAGCAAAGTTTATCCGATTTAGCAGATCTATTTTTTTCTGTATAGTAAATTAGCTAAATTAAAAACTAATTTTTGACTTTTGAGATAAAAAATTATTTGAGCAAGTTAGAAGCTTAATTTGGGAAAATCGTTTATTCTCCAGGTCATTTATATGTTAATCGGGAGATAATTTATTGATTTAAAAATTTTATTAGCAAAAGCTTCCCAAATTTGGTAGAACCATTTTATTGGACATCAAATCAGCTAAATTAAAAACTTATTCCAGGGTTTTGAGAAAAAAAAATTATTTGAGCAAATTATAGGTGTAGTTTAGTGAAATCGATTATTTTTGTAAATCGCAAGATCCATTTTTAATTTTAAAATTTTATTAACGAAAGTTTGCCAAATTTGGCTCAACTATCTTTCCCTGGATAACAAATGAATTACATTTTAAATCAATTTAAGGGTTTTGAAATAAAAATTATTTACGCCAATTACGAACGGAAAATTGATTATTTTCAGGTATCTCTTAATTGAGAGATCAATTTTTGATTTCAAAATCTATTAATAAAAGCTCCTCCGATTTTGCTACATCTTTTTCTCCGACTATCAGATGAGCTAGATGAAAGTCTAACTTTAGGGTTAGGAAAATAAAATTATTTGAGCCAATTACGAGCTTAACTTAATAAAAATTTATGGTTGGTTAAAATTCAAGTCCAATTTGTGAATTCAAAATTTTATTATGGAAAGTGTGTTCAAATTACAATAGCTGAACCATATTTTCCTGTACTGCGGAAATTACAAACTTCAAAGTTAGCAAAAATGTAGAAGAAAAAGGAAAATGCGAACGAAATTTATAAAAATTCGAGAAATTTGAAAAATAAAATCCAGAAAGCTAAGAATGAATTTGAAAATTTAAATATTAAAAATAAACTGTAGGAAGTTGGGAAAATTCATGTATAGAAATGAAGATTTCGGGGAAAACTAATACCCACCCAAATCAATAAATGTTATATTTTTAAGAATTATTTCGTCCCTAAATTTGAATCCTAGGTTAATTTATTAAATTAAGACCAACAGCTCGCCAATTCTGTAGATTAATTTGTAGGTTTATCAATAAATTTTCCAGTTACGATTAAATCATATGATAAAGACTTTTGTTTTGTGACATCTACGACATTTATCTTAAGGGACCCATGTATCTAATACATTTCAAGACCCTTAAGATCTATCGTAGAAAGTCGTTTCAGAATATGTTAAAAAAGGTGATAGGTCTTCAATATGTCTAGTTGAAATCTCAATAAGACGTTTGAAAAACCTGTTGAGCTTTCATTTTGAGAAAAGTGAGGTTTATGGTTCGCAGGGATACTATTATTTTACATGGGGTATTAGGATACAGGCTATTTAATTATAAGTGTACCCTGTTTAATTAAATAAGTTTTCAATCTATAAAGGAAGCTTTAATTTGGTAAACCCTTTCTCGTTTGCTCATATTATGTCGTATACCTACACCCCAAAAAAACTGAGTGCCCATCCAAACTTTATAAAGCATCACCCATCAAAATGAAAGCTTTTCTGACTGTTTCTGTACAATCCCAATTTAAAGAAAATGTACAAATTTCGCCCCACATTGGATATGATTTTTTTTCCTTGAAATGGTAAGAAACGAAATGGGGATGGTCTGGCCCAGGCAGAAGTAAATTGGGGGAGTTTTTCGGTTAAAATTTATAGTTACAATTGCCTGCCAACCGCAATACATGAAATTTGTTATTACTATGGTTATGGTTATATTCCTATAATGAGTATATCCGGAAAAGTTTGAACTTTGTTATGGAACGGACATACGGTGGGGGGGGGGGGGTTTTCCTTTTTAAATAATTTTTATAAATAATTTAAACTACATACCAGGGAAATAGGTAGGTATATATAAGATTTAAATAGGAAAGTTTAGCCTTTCTGGAACGGCATGTGGTGGGTAAATTAAACAATAAAGAAATATTAATCATGTAAGATTAAACACTTAGTCATGTCTTAAGAAGTGTACTCCACCAATTTTTTTTATCATTATTTAAAGTATCCGTTCAGAGCCGAATTTTAATAAATTTCAAATTACTTTTCTTCTATTTTCTACATTAACCTGAATACAGATTCATTAATTTAAAAAAAAAATCGAATGAGAAAGTTTGCTCATTTTTCCTGAAATTGGTCTGTTCGGTGGTGGGGAAAATGGGGTCCCCGGTAATTATTTCTTTTAAAAATGGAAACAATAGGAAAATTGGAGGAAAGTATTTTAACGAAACAATAGGAATTATGGAATTAAGATGAAAATTATTTAATAAATTTTCAAGTCTAAGAAAGAACGAAAATTTTCATTTCTTTTCTCTCGGATGGTCATTAATTTTCCGATTATTTTTTTTTTTTTTTTGTTGAGAAAACTAAAATTATTTAGGTCATCGAAGATCAATAATTTCATTTTAATTCGCAATTTAAGGATGCGTCATTATAATTATTTAATAATTTTCTCTGAATTTTTGAGACAGTTCAGTTCATCTATTTTTAAGATTATTGAATAAATGACGCAAATTATTCTATTTATTTAAATTTATCATCGGATAAATTAGATTTGATAAAAAGAGAATTTCTTTAAGTGATATAATCATTATCTACAGGACTGCCAGATTTTCTTTTTTAAACAAATAAAATATTACAAGACTTTTCTCCAGCTTCCATTCCCTAACTTTAATTTTCCCTCCTAAAATCTGGCAATTCTAATTTCGATTGGAAAATTTTCATCTCTAATAATGCCATTTACGACGATTATTATTTATTTCAATTGGCTATTTAAATTAATATTTATAAATGGCCGGTCATTCTAAATATTGATGATGTAATGTGATACTGAGTTTGACCATTTTGTTTGTCCGGCTATATCATTTATATCGTCTCGCGGGCTTCCACCCATCAAATGATGTTTTTATTGCCGGAAAAAAAATTTATACAGAAAGTCCTTAAAATTATTTTTCAGGAAATATTAGAAAATACTTTTATTTCGAATCGGTCATAAATCGAGGACTTTGTCTCCTTATATATATTAAATTTATTCAAATAAATAAATCTGAATGAATAGCTTTGGATTGGTTGCTATTTTAAATGATTACAAGCCACTTGTCTAACTATATAATTTCGTGGAGTTCATATAGTAAATAAGACAATTGATATTGATAGCTATTATACCTAAGTATACTCTAGTCGTACATATAATATATATAGAAAATTGGATGCTTATATACTTATTATAATAATGACATCTAATCAAATTTAAACTTTATAATAATATTATCCGATAATTTCTACTACTACAACCGGAAATTGTTGATATATAATTTTATGATCTCTGATGATATCTCCCAAGGATACGTTTTAAACGAATTTTTATTTGTGTGAAAGATAATTTCTGTCTGTTGAAATTTTATTTAATAAAATAAAAATCTTATTGTGGTTTGTCATTTTCATTGATGGGAATCGAATTCGGAAGGTAAATGTTTCAATTACCGTTCGATTCTGATTTCTATCTATCTTCCTCGGGTGTTTTGGGAATATACGACGAAATTATTGGTAATTATTTTTTTTTTACAGAATTTTTATTGTAAATAAATAAATAAATAAATAAATATACAAAGGAAACAATGTGTTTTATTCAAATATAATATTTTCAATTATCCAAGATTCCAGGATATATTCTCTAAGACTTCTCCTATGAATTAGGCTAAAGAGACGGTAAACTAACTAAGTCTTTCTCTAAATTCCGAGGCTCTTAAACCTGACGATTTTTCCTATAATTTTTCCTAATTTTTCCTCAATTATCCCAAGGTTTTTCTGGTATTTGCCTAAATTTTCCTATTTAGGACAAGGATCTTGAATTTAAATAAAATATTAGTACAATAAATTTTTTAATCAAGGATAATAAATTTATTAGATGGTTTTGACCGAAATATTATATATTTCCTGGATACCTCGTAATGGTTATACCTAGGGTACCTTAGCTGACATACACACATAGATAAATGACATGTTACATCTGACATTTAATATTTAGTATACGAAATCCTTAATTTATTATCTGCAAGATAACAATCCTTGAATTTATCCCTCCTTCATCCTCAAATAAATCAATTTCCCCGATTTCGTATGAAAATCTACGACTTTCATCACGAAAGGAGGACCTATATCTCCAAAACCACTGAGAGTTGTGAATAGATTTTACCAAGAATCGATAGAGCAATCCTTTCAGATACCTTTCACAGTAATGTGGGACACATTGGTTTATTTTTAAGGATTTTCGAGAGTCTACCAATTCATTGAATCCTCCGAAGGACCAATATATATATTTCAGATTTCAGTATTTCAAATTTGATCAAATGCCAAAAATTTTAATTTCCATTAGAATCTTAGTTAACAGGATTCAAAATCTTTATCCTCAAATCTAAGAAAGACTAATTCTTCGGATTAGTAAAATCATTTCCCAAATTTCAATTTCTCGATTAGAACAAACCAGTTCTCGCCTAGAGAAGAGGCATAATTTATAAGATATTTTATCGATTCTTGATGGGACTTATTAATCTTAAAGGGTTTCTGGGTTAGCTGCCGAGGCTGAAGCTTTTTGTATATTTTCTGGTAATTTCATATTCAATTAAATTCAAATTCAATTCAAAGGATTTTAATTAAGCGTAAATTTGGGTAGGTGAATTCTTTCTTATAAATAGAAAACCTAATGCCCAAATAGTAAGAGATTCTTTCTTATGTAGTGGTTGAATTTGAGGTCGATTTCTAGAATGATTCCTAAGCGATCTGTTCCAAATGAAATTTTATTGGAGATAAAATCATTAACAAAAAATTTAGTTAAAATTTGGATATCTCCGTTCCGAGAATTCTAAGTCTCGAAATGGATGATATTTTTTTTTGGTAGACATCAAAATATGCTTCCAGAATACCTATTTCTCCCAAACGATCAGTACCGGTAAACAGCCTAATATAAATCCCAAGGAATTTACCTTTTTTGGAAACATTACATTCCCGGGAAATTCTCTTAAAGAACCGTAAATTCTTGGGGCCGAATTATGATATTTACTCTCGAAAATTTCCGAGAGACAGCCACCGCAAATAAAAAAATATTTTGTATTTAAATTAAAGTTTTCATTGATTCTTTGGTGGAGCTTTTGTAGGAAAAATTCGGATTTAATTGAAATTTAATTTATTTGGATAAAAATTATTAATTAAATTTGAGAGCGTTTAAAATTGTATACAGAACTTCAAGCTTTCGCTACCTTCTTAAGTTTATATGGAGCTTTATCGGAAAATTTTGAGTTTCGCTTCAGTTAAGTTAGGATGGAAGTTAGGTTTCAATACGAATAAAATTGTGTTCCAAAACATAAATTATTTCTTGAGCTTTTAAGCTTTAGTGGAGCTTTTGCAGGAAAATTTTGAATTTAAGTGAAATATATTTTATTCGAATAAAAATTAGATATCAAAACGTATAAAATTCTTTTAAACAAAGATTTCGCTTAGCTTTTAAATTTATGGAGAGCTTTTCCTGTAACATTTTGAGTTCCGTCGCAGTTAAATTATTTGGATGGAAAATAGGTGCCAATACAAAAAAAATTATGGTTTGTCTATTATGGTTTGAGCTATTATGCATTTGTCGAGCTTTTTAAAGAACATTTTCGGTTTAATAATCAATTAATGGGAAATTGTTTTTTTTTATTTTGTTTGCTGCGAATTTTCTGGGTAAGAAAGGAAGGAGAACGGGGACTGGGCAAGGGTGGGGGGATTATTTTGAATATTTTTGATAAAAATTCATTACCAAAATATTTTTTACGCAAAAATAATTTTTTTTTCTTACGACTTTTTTGTACAATTTTAAAATATATGTACATATATTGAAAATATTATTTTTAAAACACTTTTTTCATATTTGGGGCTTTTTAAAATTTAATTTTCTCAGGGGAGGGAGACGGGAGGTGGGGGTTGAGGGTATAGGTTTATAAGGAATAGCAAGCAATTTTTTTGCGTGCATATAACATGTTTCTTTGGGTTGTTTTCCTCCTCAAAAGATTTTTTTCCGAGGAGATATATTTAAGGGGATCTTAGCCCCAATCTATACTATCTTTTCCTGCAAATTTTGTTCATCTTATTGCTTCTAATTTCCTCATTTGAAATCATAATTTACTAAAGAAACCCCCCATCTTCCATTAATTTTCCTTTCGCCGACAAAAATATATGTAAAATAAATAATTTTAATTCTTTAAAATGCACGATAGGGAGAAAAAAGGAAGGAAAATCCTTCGGAAAAGGGCACCTAAAAAAATAACAACATACTACCCATCCACTTCCATTTACGTCTATTTACAAATGAAATGATGGGAAAATAAAAATAAATAAATGAAACGAAGGAAAACATCCTAGCATATTTAAAGGAAAATGTTGAAAAAAAATTGGGTAAAATCCAAATTCTAAAAATGAAAAGCTTTTAAGGAAAATTTAATACGTTTTTTTTCTATTAACGTTACGTACCATTTTATGGTATAATTTTATAAAATGGACCAGAATTTTCTTTTTATTTTCTTACATTTTCTTAAATTCTCCGACTTGCATACAAAATCACGAATTTCTTTCAAATTTTTATCCATTTTTTTTAAGATCTTGAAAAGTGGAATATTTCCATTTCTATCTTCTTAGTTTTTTTCTTTTTATTCCTTCTTATCTCAAGGATAATGAATGGATCGAAATAATGTATGTTTCGGATAATATTATTTGAACGGATTTAAGAATTGGCTTAAGTAATTTCGTGAAAATTACGTATATTTGCATATTTATGGAAAATTGATTTGAGCGTCATTTTTTCTTCTATATCTCCTTGCTAATCTGAACAACTTCAAAAAAATAGCTACTTAAAAATATTACATACTTCAAAATGCCCTTCAACATATCCTGGAAAAAAGAGTATACTTTCATTACAATAATCAAACATTTACATTCATTATGTTTCTTTCACGGTTTTTATTTCAATATCAAATGTTACATTATCGTCCTATGCGAAGGGACCCTTTTTGTTTTTAAGCCAATGTGTCCTATCGTATCCATCCTTCTACATATATTTAAGTTTGATTACATAAGAAGAACCATATTAAATGTTGACAAGTACTTGATAGAAACATACAATCTATATGTACATTGTACACAAGTTTCAAGTTGAAAATCACTTTTATCACAACCCCCCATATATACCACCCCCTCCTAGATATGTCCTGGTGGTTGTTTTTGCTCCTGGTTGAGGTTGTTATTTTGAGAGCTTGTATTGTGTATGGGGAAAGATTACTGTGTATTTAATGGATAGACATAACTGAAACAAATAAACCACTTGACAACTGTTAATGTTTGGACACATCCTTGAAACCAGCCAGGAATGTAATAAATTAAAAAAAAAATTCGGAAGGCTCTCTTTCGATACTTAATGTCCCTATACATTCATTTCCTTGTGTAGGATGCATTTTGGTTTATGAAAATGATGTAATTGTTTCATTTTCAGTAAGGACAATATCGGAACAGTATTTAAGTAATTGCTGTTTTCAAATCCACTTCAAAAGTGGGATCGAAGTGATTAGGTTTCATATATAGGGGTCATTTAGGTCTATAAAAGGGATGATTAGTTTCAGAAGATTTATGATCTATCCATTCATATGTAACCATTTCCGGTAGGTATATCATACAAGAATATGAATAGATTTCAATTTTCTTATCGTTTGTCTTTATTTTTAATTTCTAGAAAATCTTTACTTTCATAAATTTTCCTCTCCAACAGAACCCAATCCTTATGTCCTCTCCATAGTAAAATATTTATATATCTTCGAATATACAAAATCTGTGGCAACAACGAATTGCTGCTTAAGCTTAATTTCGAATTTTCTGCAAGAATAAATCCGTAGGTATTTACATTCATTGAAGCATATTTAAGCTTTCATTCCTGGTCCCCACATCGATATGTAATAGAAACCTATAAAAGCTTCAGTAGACATTTACAAATTCATGTTTATGAAATGTCCCAAACAGTACCCAAGTATAAAAACACATGTCTACCCATAAAAGACCCTAATATATGTTATACACTTAACTTTGTTCAATATTTGTTTTTCCATGTTTGAGGGAGCTGGGGGACATAACTGGGGATAAAATTGTTGGCGAAATGACCGATACGATATAATGGATCCATTTTCTTTTTGGAATGGGATGAAAAGTGGGATTCAGGACGGCCATTACTGGCCGTTCCAATTTAAATTGCAAAAATACGAAAAAAAAAATACGAAATGAAATATGTATGAAATCTTTTGGTCACAAAATGGGTACAGTTGGACCGTTGATGTGGCGAACAGCTATTTTAGAATGAATTTCTCTTCTATTCTAAAATGAGATTTTGGGACTTTTTTTTAGATTTTTTTGAGAAAATATTTGGATAGAAAATGGGTTACAATCCGTATAAAATTATATTTTTAGCATAAAGCTCTATTTGAGCTTTTAAATTTTCGAAAAGCTTTTGTACGTAAGTATAAAATTTTATTATATTTTAATTATGCCGATGACAAACGGATATCAAAATAAATAAAACAAAATTGTAAATAAAAGCTGTCGATGAGATTTGGGGGCTTTAATAGAATTTTATTGATTGAATATGAAATTTCAGGACAGGAAAATTATTTATACAATAAATAGCTTTCAATAGCCATCAAATTATATTCCAAAATTTAAGCTCTTTTTGAGCTTTAAAAATTTTCGAAAAGCTTTTGCAGGAAAATATTAAATTTGATTGAAATTGAATTAATCAGATAAAAAATGAACCTAAAAATAAACATAAAAAATTGTTATTAAAAGCTTTCGCTAAGCTTTTGAGATTTTTGCAGAAATTTGTCCAGAAAATATTAAATTTCATTTCAAATGAATTAATTAGATGAACAATGGCTGACATTTTAAGAGTTGGTGGTTGACCTCAACTGGTTTACCAATCACTTCTTATCTGGCCGATAATCTGACGTGTTTTACCCCCTAACCAGAGCCCTTAAAATGATTTTCACCGAGACAATGCGAAATAACTAATCGCCTCAAATTTTGAGATGGATTTTCTTGATTCTACTGTACTCTTCGGATATTTATGGACGGCTTGTTTACGGGCTACGTATATATGTCCTCCCACTTTTTCCCATTAAAATTCATCCCTTAAAAATTTTCCCCAAATAAGGTATTTGAAAAATGTATTCTCTCCCACAAGACCCCCCCATTTGGATCGATACGAGAGGTCCCATATACGTATACGTATTATATTATAATACAATGTGAGTGACCTCTCATCAGCCCATTTTCAGTCCATTCAGGGAGTTTTTTTTTGGAAATATTGTTGCTTTTATTTGGAGTAAATTTATTTACTCCCAAATGGGTTGGTTTTAATGGAAAACGTAGTGTTAATATTTACATGAAATTTTTCCAAAAAATACCGTTTGTCAACATAAAGCATTCAATGAAAATTGAGAGTTAATAAAGTTAATAAGTAGACAAAGGGGATTTGGAGTATATTTGACAATAAAACTCCATTTCATGGATACGATATATTGACCATCGACGGACGACCCCCATCTCCATATTTCATTTCAAACAATTTAATTTTAAATTCGTTTTGAAAGAATTTTCCAATTTTCCATATTGTCTATCGGTAGATTTCTCTAATCGAAAAAAATTGGTAGAAAAACAATAAAATTTTATGAACCGTTAACGGAAAATTGCCAATTTGACGAAACGATTGATGGAAAATTTTTTAATATATTTTTTTAAAATGGGTGAAGAAAATGGGCATATTTCAAATATTATTACCAACAATTTTTCTGACTAATGATTCAGAAAAAATATTTTTGTTTTTCCATTTTCTTTTCCCTGCAATTCAACGCTAAAAATGTCGCCCTCTCTCCCATCCCCCCCTGATTTTGAACACCTATAAAAATAATACCCTTAACGATATCACTTATCGGCAAAACATATTTTATATATCCCCTCAAATTCCCCGTATCTAAGTTACTCGTATATTTAATCCTGAAAATGTTCTACCGTATACATGGCAATTTTCTATGGTAACGTCGAGCAGCACGTAAAATACAGAAAAGAAAATCTCAATCTCAGTCTCCCCAATTTTCCCTGTTTTTCATATTACGAGAGGGATTGCGAAAAATTTATTTTTAAAAACATTCCATCATTAGATTTACGATATTACCACCCATCGGTGTCCCAAACCAACCCCCATCCCCATCGATGCGCAATATATAATATTTTTTTGAATACACTTGCAAAAATTTTGATATCCCTTTTGTATATACATATACGATGTGGATAGGGAATTAAAGTTTTGTTGGGGATGCTAAAAATACAGGCGGGTTTCCATATACAACCCCTGCAGGTTATAAAGAAAAAATAGCGTCATTGGGTATATGGATGGAAAACAAAATGGCTTTGTTCGGTTGGAGGAAAACTCCATAACACACCATCGTCTTAAAATGAAAATTCGATAGCCGTGAAAATCGTGGATGTAAGAAAATTCGATATAATTTGAAATTAATTTTTTTTTCTTTTTTTTTCGAAATAAAAATTGATGAAGGGAAATATTTTAGAAAATTACAATCGCTCCAATGCTGTTAATAAGGAAACCCCCCATTTTTCCACACGTATTACGGAAATAATAAAAATTTTCCCTATTCAATGGATTGTATTTTAGTTGTATGAAAAATACAATAACAATTTAAAAAGTTGACGGGAAAATATTTTTCCCGAATTGCTGTTTTGAAGGAAATGAGGCTTGAAAATTGAGAAAAATTATAGAAAATTAGTTTAGCCATTTATTACTAAATTTATTATCGACCGATCGATAATGAATATCAAATATAATGGTAGAAATTATTAAGGCAAAATCAGGAATTATTAAAGGGCAGAAAAAAATTAAGGATGACCCATCAAATTCTTATTTGCTTGACAAATTACTTTATCTCAATCTACAAATCAATAATTTATTACATTCGAAATTTGTTACTTTCAATCGAAGCCAATAAAGGTTTCCATTCCAATTGCTATCTATTTATTTGATTTGCAAAAGGGTTGCTGATTATTGCCTTTTATTCAATAAAATTTCGGAAATTTCAAATTATCAATAAAAATAATCAAATTATCAAGGATTGAGATGAAGAAATATGATTTCTTACATACAAAACTTTGAATTGGACGTAATGTAGCTAGGAACGATATGAGTAGGTCAGAGTTTTATTATCATTAATTATTTGCATAAGGTATGAGATATTCTAGAACAGGGGTGCTCAGCGCCTAACACCAAGGGCATTTTTTACCCCCATATAAAAATAATTAGAATTAGAATAGAAAGTCATAAAAAAGGTCGCCAATTAATTGTAATTTTTATTTTCAAAGTCAAAGAACAGTATTTATTCTTAAACAGTTCAAATTAACATAAGAATTAAGCTACGGTAAGTAATGTAAGCTAAGTAAGGTAAGTAAGGTAAGTGAGGTTGAAAATTTTCTCTCCAATTTGTTCAATTTTGAACTGAAAAACATTGACAATTTCTTAATATTTTATTAATTTTTTCAAAGATAGTAGTTTACATAAGATTGGTTAGATAATTACTTGCTTAACCGGTCAAAAAGTAATTTTATGTAGCCAAATGCTCACCTGAAAATAAAAAGGAAAATTAATTAATCCCAGGAGTAATTAATTAATGAGTCCCAGGACATGGATTGGCTCTGATAATTAAATTAGAATCTCCGTTGCTTGGAAAGCTGGACCTTTCTTTTCTGTAGAACTAACGACGTTTTGAAAATACATAATTGATAATTTTCAGGTATATCTATTGTTTTTATGGTTTACCCTTTATAAAATCAGAGGGTGAATTTTTTGGAATAGTTTTTTCTACAATTTCATCTCCGTACTTTAAGGTTTAATTTGACATCATCGGATTTTCTGAATCAGTAAAAGAATTGTCCGGAAATTTCAGTTTTGCGGAGGAGATTCCAAAAAATTCTTAAAAATCGAAGGTTTGGCAAAAAAATAAATATTCGGAAAACGGTTGATTTTTCCAAAAAATGTTGTTAACAGAATCTCTTCTTTAATTACTTAGAAATAATTTGGCGTCATTAGAATAGAAATTTTTTTTAAAATTTTATTTTATCTTTAAAATTTCAATGAAAATCGGTCGAATTTATTGACTTTCCCTACAATTCGATTTTCGATGAGATTTTAAAAATATATGTGGCTAGGGGACCCCCTGATCTTATAGCATTGATAGATCATCCAAGTTATCTCCTCTTTAAATCCTTTTCGAAATTTAAAACTTTTACATTCCCCCCGAAAGTTATAGGTATTTCTTAGAAAATCACCCGTTTTCCCGGTATTCTCCTGTGTATGATCCCTATAAAATCAGGCGGTAAATTTTTAGTAAAAGGTTTTTTTATAATAACCTCACTATACTCTTAATTTTAATTTCTCATCATCAGATTTTCCGATTCTTTAATAGAATTTTCCAGAAATTGTATATCTTTTGAGGGACTTTAAGGAAAATTCTACCAAGTATTAGGTTCGGGTCGATTCTCCTAATTTTTTGTCTACATTTTTTGCATATTTTTTTTTTTCGAAATTGGATTTTTTTGGATTTTTTCAGAAATTTTATTCTTTCAGAAATGTTTTTTTAGTTTTTTGCTGTAATCATTTTTGTATAATTTTTTTCTACAAAATTAAAGGTTTTTTCTAAAAATTTTTTTTAATGGATTTTTGATGATTTTTTAAAAATATATCTTATCGGATAACGACATAAATTTTAATATCACTTCCTTTATTAAGTCATCCCCTAATCGATTTTTAAAAATTAGAGATTTTTCAGGAAATTCTAGACATTTCTCGGAAAACTGACAATTGAATGATACCCCCAATTTTATCCGCCCACAAAATTAAGGGGTTAATTTTTATTAAATTTTGAGAAATCAATTTGTTAATTTATTTATTCGGGAATAAATCTACGTCATTACATTTCTCCCGATCCGAAGAAAATTTCTAGAAAATTCTCTATCTCTTCAGAACGGTTGAGAAATAATGAAAATTTACATGCGAATTGTTGATTTAATTCTACGAAAATGATTAATTTTCTCAAAAATTGATTTGAAATTACCAGTAAAACTGCTAAATAACGAAAATATTATCTGTTACCCTGTAAACCTCTAACCTGTTTTTTATTGCCCTCCAAATATTACGGTAAGGTAATTTTCCATGGAGTTTAACAATAAAAAATCGCATCCCTTAAATGCATCATCATAAAAAATGAAAATTATATGATATGATTTGGTACATTAAATATACAAATAAGAAGCTCCTTAAGATATTCAAGAAGATAAATATCAAGAAAAGTATAACCGAGAAATCGTATAAGATCATATATGGGATATAAAGATGAGGTCGTTTTTCCGTGGTTTTCATAAACAAATAAATCGCTTGAAAATAATCCCTTAACTGGGTTTTTCCAATCGTTCCAATCTGTTAATAAAAACCATCCCCCCATATACCATTTAATGGTTAACTTTTTACCCGTAGATCCCGAAGATGCAGTTGGGGGTTTAGTTTATTTATTCGGCAGTTAAATATTTCTAACTACAGGAAACCCATCAAAACCATTTAAAAGCAATCATTTTAAAAATATATGGAGGAAAAGATATGAAAGTTCAAGGAGAAGGAAACGCTGTTTGAATGACGGATATTTACCGGCGTTTTTCCTTTTTCTGTGGATTTTTTTTTCATCCTATGCTTCTCTACAGGTTTGAACAGAATATTCATCGACAAAATTATTATTTATGCTTATTATTCAAATGATTGAAAAGGGAAAATTGGTCTGTTGAAACTTCTAAATTATATTCGGTAATAATATCCTGGAAAGTGGTATCCATATCATTGTATTGCTATTCTAAGGATTTTTTATTTAAAAAATTAAAATTTTCTATCGAATATCGACTTTCTCTCGAATCTTAATTATCAAACAATTTCTCTGAATTGTCCTTCCCAAAATCCATCATTAAGATAACTGTCGTTTGACTACAAAATATTAATTTCCACCCCCGATATGCAAATAAAATATTCATTATCCCTGTCATCAATCGTTGTGAATGTCCGTCCATCAAAATTATACCGGAATAAAAAAACCTATAACATGAAACCCGAAAAATCCCATCTCCATTTTCTACGATGCCTAAAATCCTGGAAAAATATGATTGATAGTTTGCGGTTTGCAATGGATTTAACAAATTCACAAGACACATTTAAATAGATGGTATAAATATTATCATCATTATAAATACATAAAATAAAATAAGGGTCGGAAATATTCAACCTCCCAATCCCACCCCCATTGAATGAGTCCAAATTTTCATCGCAAATATTCGGGAAATTAAAATTCATAACTCTCGTTATTAGGGATTTTTCCTTACGGTTATATTATATCAAATCGAAAAATTATATCCTAGAATATATCGGAAATTTTCCAAGGATTTTTCGTTGAAATGAAAATTCAACGATGTATATATGTGTGGAACGAATGCGGCGCATGGTTAATGGTATCAAAATTACCCTTACTTTCGATAGATAAGGGAGTTTTTGTTCCGGGTGACGAAAGAAAATTGTAATGAAAAGAATTTTCTGATAATGTTCATATGCACACCCGGACATTAAAGTTTTTCCAGAAATAGACAGTGGAACAGAAGAGAAAAATTGATATTCGATTGACATCATGTGTAAAATCATAATCAATGGCCTAAAGTAATATTATTTTAGAAATCAATCATTCTGCTACGCCAAGCTCTCTCAGATGGTTATTAAAATATCTACCGATCCCTGGAAATTCAATCGAAATTTTTGAAATTCCTTGGCGTTGGTTTATTAATTTTTTTCTCATTTTTATTTATCGACATTGTATGGTTAATGGATTGGAAATAGCTGGCCGAAACGGAAGTTACATTTCGATGTCATATACGAGAGGAAAATTTATAAATTTTCTTATCTCGCCTTTAAAATAATCGATAGAATTTCTATCCAAAATCCCATCACCTTTAATTTCTTCATATATCCTTTAAATCTAAACAACCTCTTAAATAACTGTCGAAACATGCCCCCCAATTTATCCAGAAGTGTACCGGAAAACATACAAAAATTTGTATCAAAAAATCGCTTAAATAGGACATAATGATGGTCGGTTTATATCCAACAGATGGAATACAATATACCTTACCGGTTATCATCGGTACCCAAGGATTTTTTTTTACAAAACTTTTTATAACATAGATAAGGGACTCCTCTCGACAAGATGTCATTGGCATTGTCGTATATTTTTCCTGTTGATTGCAATCAGTAATCATGTAGTCCAGGGAATAGTATAGAAAATTAATAGGGATTCGGCTGTTATCACAGCGATAACATATTACAATTATTTGAAAATAAAAAATAATAAGGAAAATTCAAATGGCTTCATGTTTTTATTTTTCTTTTTTGAATTAAAGTTACATTTTCTCGGTTAGAACCTACACCTCTTATTAGTAGTAGGAGATTTAAGTCATTAAAAGAATACATTACCACATACGGGAGGATGAGGTTCTAGTGGAATTAGAAGATATACAAATGAATAGAAAAATTCATCCTTCTGTATATCTTCTATTTTTTTTTCGTGTGATTAAATAGGGTAGATAAGGTGAATAATTTTGTTCCTACTTGATAGAGAAAAATCGTTTGATCTTATGAGGATTCATAACGATGACAATTTTAATTTCGATTTTTTTTTAACCAAGGTTTTTTATGGAATCCCCTCGAATCCCATTTGCAAAAAGATGGTAGATATTGTGGGTGATCAAAAAATGATTTTTTGTATTTTTCTAATGACATATTCCTAATAGAAATATCACATATGGTTGATTGTTAATAAGTACTTGAATATGAGGGTCCCCGATCCGGGAAAATAGATAGGAAAATTATCGCATGATTTCCACACATTCCCAATTTAATTTTAATCTCATAATTCTTTAGATCAATAATATATTAGAGAAGCTATAAATTAAAAAAATAATCTGAGTCTATGCCTTATATATTTCGTATTTAAATTAAGGATATTTTCAAGATTCAAGTTAAAATTATTTACGAATTTCTGGATTTTCAGATCTCACTTCCGAATTGGAAGATTTTATTTTAATTTAATCCGGACGCGCCTAGGTTAGGAAATAAGATTTTGAAATGAATAGGTTCTGCAGTCAGAAAGTCAAGATTTCAATTTTAATTCCAATATCGAAATCCTTCATTTCAAATTCAAATGAATTCAATTCAATCAATTCTCATATTTTTATTTTAATCAATATAATTAAATGGATAAAAAAAATAAATTTATATAAAAATAGGATATATAGTAATTAATTAATTATTAAATTCTTAAATAATTTATAAATGCATATAATTAATATAAAATAAATTAAGTAACAATGTAAAAAAGGTTTTTTCTAAATAAAATTAACTCATACCCTGTTCGTTGTGTTAATTAAGTTTAATTTACCTGAGAACATCAAGAGAACATTACTCAGCCCATGCCGAACATTTTCTTCAGGCCGGAAAAATGTAAAGACGCTAAAAGTTACTTTGGCAGTTAGGTAAAAATACAAAAATTAAATATTTCGAAAGAGTTGAAATTTATCCAAGAAAAATAAAAAATTCGTACGGAGTCGCGCCGACAAATTTGAATATCGGTCATCGCGATATTTGATCCGGATTTCCCGATAATTTTCTTCGGATCAAAAAAAATATAATGATGCAGGATGTTTATAAATTAGTTAAAAAAAATACAAAAATGTCAAAACTAAATTTTTCGTACAAAAGCTCAGCAAAAACTAAAAAGCTTCAAGAAAGCTTTATTTTCCGAACCTTATTATTTACGTTTTAAAATCTGTTATCTACCCAAATAATTATTCTTTGTTGAAATTTCTAATTTTCCAAAAAAAAAGCTTTAAAAATCTCAAAAGCTTATTGAAACCTTTAAATTAAAATATAATTTTATATATCTTGGAATCGAATTTTTATCCGATTTATTAAATTAAAATGAAATATTGGATTCTCGCAGAAAGTTTATCCAAATTATTAAAAGCGCAACGAAAGCTCTAATTTTCGAACTAAATATTTTACTTTTAAAAATCTGTTTTTATCCAGATAACGATTCTTTAACAAAATTTCAATTTTTTCCTGAATGAAGCTTAAAAAATCTCAAAAGCTCATTGAAAGCTTAAAATTAAAATGTAATTTTATATAATTTGTAATCGAATTTTTATCTAATTTATTAAATTTAATTGAAATATGGGATTTTCGCTGAAAGCCTATCAAAACTATTAAAAGCGCAACGAAAGCTCTAAGTTTGAACTTAATTTTTTACGCTTATAAATCTGTGTCTATAAAAATTATGGACAATTACGAAATTTAACCTTTTGCCGAAATAAAGCATTAAAAGTCGAAAAAGCTCATTCAAAGCTTGAAATTAAAATGTTTATTTATATAGTTTGAAATCGAATTTTCATTCGGTTCATGAATAAAGTTTGAAATTTTCGTTAATAGCTTTCGGAACCCATTGTAAGCCCAAAGAAAGCTTTAAGTTTCAAACTTAATTTTTTACGTTTTAAAATCTATTTTCTATATATCGGCCCTTTCACGAAACTTCAAATTTTTCTCCCAAAAAAAAAAAAAATGCTCCAAAAATCTCGAAATATTTTTATTTAATAATAATTTCATGTAAATGACAGCCATTTATATTTCCTTTAAATCTTTCAAAATTTCAACGAACCCCTTTTAAAATTCAAGGAGTTCAAGGCCCCACAACCATTTTAACCCGCGTATCTCCTATTTAAAGCGCATTTCGCAGTGTGCATGGCATATGGTAAGCTAAATGACTATAAAATTACATTTTCACTAACAAAAAATTATCTTTGGAAAATTTTAGATTTATTAGATCAATAGCCTTGTTAACGGGAAATTTTTGGGGGAATTTTATGGGATATTTTTTTTATGAGAATTTATCTGGAAGGGATTAATTTCCATGTTTTTGATAAATATTCTGTTCAAATTTTTCTTTTAGGAAATGACCGAACAAAATTCTTTACTGAATAAGCGATTAAATTAATTATAATTGTAAAATAATTTCATATTATCGCCTTAATATCTAGATTAAAAATCATTAAAATTTCGAAATCTCATTAAATACCAATTACCTTCTGCCCTCAATATAAAGTCAAAGGTTAAACAAATCATTTACTCCCAATAACGTGCGAGATCAATACTCCATGGGATATGTGAAATTAAATAATTTCACGATTAATACTTAAAGTCTGTCCGAGATTTAAGATAATTTAATTATTACACGAAAATTATCTTATAAACAGTTTCGACCCAAAAGATTAAATTATTCCTATTAACGATTTTTAATTGCAATTCAATTTAAATGATCCATTTTTCGATGATGTAATTTAAAATCAGAAATAATAATATTAATCTAAATGCTTATTAATTAAATCATGTATGTATAAATCTATTAATCTTAAGATATTACTTTTTAAGAAAAAATTTAATAAATAAATAAATAAAATGGGGAATTATGCAACAATAAAATTGTTTTTATTTACAAAATCATGCTGTAATTATTGATCCATCGATCATATGGATGGCGTAATAGCTGTGATTTAGATATTGACTTGGTAATAACCCATAAGATATGGATTTTGAAACCGTGTAGAGTAGACGACATGCAGTAATTATTGATACATACCAATATCGTGATTTACCATTTATGTTCGATTGAAGCCATTCTGTGGTCAGGTCGATTTTTTAAAATTTAACTGAATGTCGGACATGAAACCGACCGAACTATTGAATGGCTCCATTAGATGTTAAAAATATTCTTACAATTTAATAAGTAATGACTGAAATGGACGGGTCTGAAAATATCTGTCGGAAATTATCCGACTTGTCAATCAAGGGTGTAGGAAAAAAAATTCTTTTTGGTGTTGTTGTGATATTTTTATTTCTCTCCTTTAATTCCATAATCTTAGATTCGAATAAATGATAATTATAATATTTTATTAATTACATATTTGGAATTTATTCAATTTTTTTTCCTCTTCCATTTTTCCACCTCACCATCGTTTAATGCTGCCAAGTTTATTACCCGTACGGCTACGCTAATGGTATATTTAACTCTATAGGCTATTATAAACCATTGGAATCTCATATTGATTTTTTTACAGTAAAAATTTATCAAACTGACTCTGAAATGTATTTTTAAAAAATTAAATTTTGAAGAAAAACCCAACAATAAATTTATAAAAAATAAAAACAAATTTTAAATTCATAGCTTTTATTATCAAATAAATCCAATGAATTTCCAGAATATTCCGGATCATATCCTTTAGGGTTTCCTGTAAAAAAAAATTATAATGTTAAATTAATACAGAAAATGAGTATTAAGTAAAAAAAAAGCGTACACTACGGGTATTTATATTAAAACCTGAAGAAGTGTGAGAGGTAGAAATATCAATCATCTCGTATGACTCGACAATAAAATGTCTTGAATCGAAGGAGCAAAAATAACGTACATATATCCCCATATTACGGGGCATGTTTGGGCGTTTATTAATAAATAATTTATTATTATTATTATTTAGTAGGATTTTTTCTTTTTTTTTATAATTCATTGCTGCCATACATTTAATTTTCAAAATACGGAGAGAGGAACAAATTTTTGATTCGTCATTTTTATATGGTGGGTAAGGGGGATTCAGATCAGGAAACGATGTATTTTAAAGATCTACCATCACAACGAATTTTCCCGTCAATTATGAATCACCCTGTCTAATATTTTTTATATTAAAAATTAAATTTTATATCTTATTCATTCCGTATAGAAAAACCTGTGTATGGAATGACTAATGACAAATAAATATACGCGCGCTGTATTTTAACGGTTCGATTAACATAGCCGTTCGAAATTATACGATATAATAGGCGAACATTTGTGCAAGGTTATTTCTTTGTCAATCTTAACAATTGAACAAAAATCTATGTCCTGATAAACCAATTTTACGTAAAGGTTCCATAATCCTTGTCAATAAATTTCTAGGTTTAGAGAGATAAATAATGGAATCTGACTAGACAACATAAATTAATCTCCAATTATTATAACCCTGTAAAGTCCATCTCGTGCCGTTTTAATAATTACCCATCATATCAAAATCGTTAACTGTATGAGTGCAGATATCATATTTTTTTATCCACTTTATATACCAACACGGACTATGATTGGATGGGACCATAATCCGTTTATCGAACTTCGAACAGAATGCCAATGGTGGATATGGTAGATAGATAGATGGGTAGTTATATCCTTTTCTAATAGAGGTAGAAGCTTATGACTATATTACGGTATATGCAAAACGATGGTTTCGAAGTTGATTAAAAATTTCCATTTTTTACGATTTGAATATACCAAACATCCGAAGTAATTTTATTTCCGAGAAGCTTTTATTACATGGTCTCTATCTACCTAACAATTAGTTTCAGATTTTTTCCTGTATCCTCTAAAAATCATGATAATATTATGACCTTACAAATGGAAAGTCGTAAAAATATTCTGTAATATAAAAAACTAGAAATATGGAACTTTCTTTCTCTTTAATGATTGGCTAAATTTTCACGACGCTAAATTCAGAACTCAAAATTTTCTGCTTATGGAGTCTGCTCAGGGATGAGAGATCCCTGAGATTGATCATTTCTTTCCTTTTGGTTTACTGGACCGATTGATTTCTCGCATAATTTTTTAAATAAATTTGGAACTAAATTTTTGACTGCAGAACTTGGCTATATTATAATTTATTTAAAAAGTTTGGATCTTCTCATTACAATTAATGTCAAAAATAAATAATTCGGGCCATGGAATCCTGAGATATGGAATTTTGATCCAATTGGTTCCCATTCCCTCATTGATTTTTAACTGAATTTTCAATCTAAATTTAGAACCGGATTTTCAGACCTACTTACTTAATATTTCCCTTTAAGCTTTCGATTGATGTAAAGCATTTAATCCCAGGAGATTAGATCGTACAGATATTAAGGAAAAACGATTCATATCCAGGGGATATGTAAAAAAACGTCTGAAAAATTCAGGGTGTCAGGAAAATTAGGAAAATATTACGAAAAATTATAAAATGTCAGTAAAAAGGAAAAAAATTGAGAATCGATAAATAATCATGGAAAGTCGAAAAAAATTAGAAAACCTGGAAAATTGTAGGAAGTCAGTAATAAGTTACGGATAGAAAAAACTTGGCAAACAGTGGCGTGCGGTCAATATCTGCATGAGGCGTGCAAAATGTTATAACCTTAACCCAATAAGCCCTGACCCCCAAATCCGCCCTTCGATTTTGATAAAAATTTGTGTATTTGCTTTAATTCCCAGTTCCACAAAATAATTTCTTTTTCAATTTAAAGAAATAAATAAATTTTTTTTACAATTTCTTTAAAAAAGAATTGTCTTCAGATTTTTTTTTTTGACAAAAATTTGTATTTACAATTTTTTCAAAAAAATTTGTATTTATAATTTTTATTAAAAAAATTTGTATTAGCAATTTTTTTTTTAAATTTGTTTCGAAAAAATTTGTATTCAAATTTTTTTTCAAAACATTTATTTTCAAAAT
>JANTOP010020548.1:0-13261 GCA_027564815.1 Symmerus nobilis | reverse complement strand
TACCAAAGATGGATCGAATCGGTCACCCATGATCCGTATCCTGCCCTTGTTAGATTGAATTAAGAGGGGGAAGGAGAGGTGCAGCCTTTGACATTTCACATTGTCTAAAACGAGCTGTAAGAAACTTCTAATAGCTTATCCAAAGCTTTTAATTAACATATAATTTTTTTTATTCATCACTAAATTCATTTTATCTCCTAATAAATAACCTTAAATGAAATACGATTTCGTTAAAAGCTTCGTGGAAAATTTAAATTTCTCGAGAGCTTTATTGAATTGAATTGAACGCTTATTATCATGAAGATATCATGACATTGTACTTGTGTGCAAAAAAATTTCTTGAAAAATTTATCTATCTACCAGAAATTTTACATAAATATACGTTTTGAATGAGCTTTCGAGATTTTTGAAGCATTTTTATTGGAGGAAAATTCGTGAAATTTCGTGAAAGGACCGATATCTGGATAGAAAATAGATTTGAAAACGTAAAAAATTACGTACAAAACTTATAGCTTTCTTTGAGTTTGCAATGGAATTTATATTTCATTTAAAATTAACGAATTGAATAAAAAATAGATTCCAAATTATCGAGATTTGTAAAGCTTTATTTTGGATAAAGTTGAAATTTCGTTAAGAGCCATATGATAGAAAATAGATTTTAAACGCAAGAAATTAAGATCGAAACTTAGAGCTTTCGTTGCGCTTTTAATCGTTTAGATTAGCTTTCTGCGAATATTCCATATATTCCAAAAATTTATTTGAAATTCTGTTAAACCACCTTTATTTGAATTAAAAATAGATTCTAAAAGTAAAATTTAAGTTCGAATTTTAGAGCTTTCGTTTAGCTTTCAATAGTTTCGACTAGCTTACGTCATTTAAATACAATAAATCAGATAAAAATTGGATTCAAAATCAAGTAAAATGACATTTTAATCATAAGTTTTCAATGAGCTTTCGACATTTTCGAAGCTTTTTTCAGTTAAAATATGAAATTTTATTAAAGTGCCGTTATCTCAATTGAAAATACATTTTTTAAACCGTAAAAAATAAGGTTCGGAGAATAAAGCTTTCTGGGAGCTTTAAAGTTTTTGTAGTGCTTTTGTACGAAAAGTTTGGTTTTGATATATTTATGTTCTTCCTTAACTAATTTATAAACTTTCTGCATCATACATTTTTTGGACCTAAAGAAAATAATTGGGAAATACGGATTAAAAATCGCATTCCACTCCCAACCAAGCACCAACCATGTTGTACTTCATCGTAGGGTACAAAAATTCGTACATGAACACGTTAGTACTATAGCTTTGCATATTTTATATACGAGTTCCCATCCCTGCTGAAAAACATAAAACGAGGGTTACCAAATATTGAATACCCTGTAAAAAGCTCGTTATTGTGAACTACCCAACGGCCTGTCAAATTCTCACCCACCTGCATGCAATATTTTCATTTTTCGGATCGAAAAAAAATTTAATAAATTCGAAATTTTGGGATTTCCTGCTATTTAATTTAATCCAAAATGTTAGCAACTAAATTCTTTCTCCCTAAGGCGACATTTTTAATTGGAACCAACGTCCTATTACAAGCAACAAGGGTCAGTAAATGGAAATATAACCTTAAAATGATGTATTTATATTAAAGTTGTACATTTTCCCCGAAAAATAGAACACCTTTATACTAAAAAGACGTTGGCCGCCGGGACTTCATAAGAAAAACCAAAAACCGCATCCACTTCGAACAAAAAACTACGTTTACGATTTGGTAGAGAATACCGATACGAGGAAACGTCCAAATCTATCGGTCATTTTAACCCAATTCGTTGATGGGATCGGTGAACGAGGTGAATGTGTAAGTCTGAAAGAATCAATCGCTTACAATAAGCTATTACTACCGGGCTTGGCTGTTTACGATACACCAGAAAATCGATCAAAATATGTAGAAATCAAAACGGATAATTCGGATGAGGAGCAGCACAGCTCCCGATTTGCACAACGAACTGTTAACGTATTGGAAAGCCGTGTAATCGCAGTTTGTATGAATAAAAATCAACCGTGGGTCATTGAACCTTGGCATATTCGGGTGTCGTTACGTAAAGCTGGTTGTTATGCACCGGATGATGCAATTGAATTGCCATCGGAAAAAATTACCGGTCCTGATTTACAGAAACAGAATAAGGAGTTCATTTGTACGGTTACGGTGAATGGATTGGAGAAGGCGAAGGTTAGATGTCGCATACATCATTGGTCAAGGGATCCGTTTGATCGATTACCGTACGCCCACCATCATTGGGAGGAACCGGCGGAACCGTTATTAATAAATTAGTGTTTTATTGTAAAAGATTTCATTAAAATTTTACTTCTAAATGTTAGCGGATAATTCCGACGATTACTTTGGAACATAATGACCTCTAATCTTATCATCTCTAACTAATTTATCGATATCGACGTGAGGATATTTTGAAGATAGCATTTGCTTATCCAATGACGGGTTCCGTTTCAATAAATGCATTACATGGTTACGATCTCGTCTAAAAATAAATTGAGAAAATAAAAACGGTCGAAAATGACGGTTATCTTTCAGAAAATCATAACATACACTCTTGACTTCCGCTTAGCATCCCACAATTTCTCTCGATAGAATTTTAAAAAGTTGCGAACAGCAAAACCTTTAAAGTAGAATTTATGTTTCTCATGCCACTTCGTATTCATCCATTTGGGCATGACATGCTCGAAGGATCGATAGTAGAATTTTAGTCCCATTTGATTGTAAACCAAACGACCGGGTCGTTCGCCCGTTTGTCCCGTTTCCAATAGATAATACGCCTTGTTACGTTCCCGTACAACCGTTTCAACATTTTCCATTGAAATTTTCACTTTGTCTATTCGTTCGGGATTCGGAAAGAATTCAACGCGCTCCTTACCCTCGTGTTCCATTGTCAGCAACATGTTTCGTTCCTTAAGCAACACGTACCACAATTTATGTAAATCAACATTTGATTTTATTCGCAGTTCATCTAATCGCCAGGCTCGGCCAACTTTCACTTCATTTTCTCCCCAATTCTTTTTGTCATCGAAAAATTCCATCAGATCGGATCGGATTGGGGTTGTGTGGATGGACACAGCGGCCGATTGGGGTGGAAAATTGTAACTATTAAAAACAGGAATAGAAACGGGCGGTTATAGCAAAAATCAATGTAAAAAATATTTACCGGAAATTGGAGGTAATTGATGGAATTAATATATTCTGACTTGCAAACGATGGTTGATGGATGAGACGTGAAATTCCCTTGGAAAACCTGAAGATTTTCTGTAATGTTCCCATTATTAATTCGGAACAGGAAAATCAAAACAAATTAACTTTTTCGCAAAAAGCAAGACCTCGATTTTGAGGCTATGTTATGTAAACGTCAAGACAGTTTCGATCCCCACAGAAATTCGATAATGCATGACTGTGACTTCTTGAATTTATATCGCTGAATTTGCTAACTTCTGAACTATAAGCTGAGAGTTGATTTAATGGTCTATGCTCTGAAATTGGCCGATTTGATTCCGAACACCGAACAAGTGCCGGTGGGTTGTGACGTATTTTTGACTAGGCTCTTTGGATTTCTTTTCTTGCACAAACAAAAAAATAAAATATCCATAAAAAAATATCCATATATCCAGCCTGGTGCTGGAGGGTTAGGATCTTCAAAGGGAAAGGCTTACAGCGCCAGCTATACGCCGTATAGCTGCCTTACCCCGAGCCAATGTTGCCAGGCTAGATCAAAGGGGGAGTGGGTCGTCAATCCTAATCCTCCAGTTCCCGCACAATAATAAAACAAAAATGAAATGGATTGCTAAGCGCACCTAAAATGAAGAATAGAAAATATTAGTTAAAAGAAAAATATATGCAATTGCAATTGGGTCACCCAATTTATAATTAATTAAAGATCATTAGATTATTCTGTAACTATATAATTATATTGCATTTATTTAAATTTTCTTTTTATTAATTTTTTTTTTATCTTTTATTGTTATTATTGGGCCCAATTTACAAAGGTATTAATTTACCTGATGCCTTACGTTATACAATACGAATACAATATTTTTAGGTGCGGTTACTTGCTGAGTAAAAAAAAATGTCGTCCAATGGTCAATGGCCACGTTTTCAATTTTTGTTCTCCATGGGCTTACCCGAGCAACAGAGATATAACCTAGGGCGTAAAATGACTAATAGGCGACGACAGTAATTTTAAACACCAAATAATAATCAATTTTCCACCAGACTAAATCATTAGTAAATTTACTGGCCATTTACTATGACGATTAACACTTTAATGACCCAGGTCAGTAATATATCCTTTTTTATCTGAATGATTTCCTGATAATGGCGCCATGAATATCACGATGAGTGCTTTTTTTTGGTTCCATATGTAAATTTACGGGTTTCTGACCGTTACTATACCTTGGACGGTCATCATTTTTATAACTTAGGTAAATCAATTTTTGGTGTTCTGAGCGTAAACAGAACAGAGACGGTTATCAATTTTCTGACGTAGGTAATTAAATTTACAATTGGATGACCAAAAATGGACCACATGGAATTATAATATTTATGAGGTCAGTAAATTTAAGGGGTTTTAACAGTAAATAAACCATAGACGATCACCGTTTTTCTGACTGTGGTAAGAATATAAACAGATTTTTTTCCGTAAATTGATCCATGACGGTCATTGATTTTCTAACTTTGGTAAGTAAATTTTAAGCATTTTTACCGTAAATAGACTATATACGGTCATCGCTTTTCTGACTTAAGTCAGTAAAATTAATGTCTATAAACCTTCGATAAACCGTCCATCAGACTCGCAAATTATTTTTAATAGATAAAAGTAATTTTCCAAACCGGGCAAATTCTTCCAAGGGAAGTCTATTGGACGGCTATATAACGTCGCCCCAACCAATTTTAGTGACCTAGATAATATTGCCACAGTCAGCTTAGAGTTATATAACCAATTTACGACCTCAAATTGTTGCTCGGGTATATGGATTTATTATGGGTTTTATTCAGCGGCTGTAAATCCCAAAATAAAATGCTATTGAATATATCCTTTTTTCCTTTTCGCTGATCGGCGAAGAATTGCCCATGCACAATATAAGAATTTGTTCAAATTTTTTAAGAATAATTGAATTATTATTCACTGAATTTAGTCAACTAAGGCACTTCACCATTTAATTCAATAAAATATTTTTTTTTTAATAAAATATATTTGATTCAAACCAGAATCTTTTATAAAAAAAATTATGATCGAGCAATAGTAATAATTTTTATCTTGACTCGAATTCGGTTCTCAGCCCACTGACTAATCTCTGATTTTTTTAAAAATCGTCCAGTGTAATTTGTACCCTTTGTTTCAGGTATTTTAAATATTAGTCTATTATTGTTATTATTAAATATTCAATCTATTCAATTCAATATATATATATATATACAATATTTATATAAACCAATATTAATACTAGGCCTTCACCCGATCATAATGCTGTTTAAATATCGGTTATTTATTTTTTCTATAGAATGCTTCGTTTCGGGATTTTTATGCGCTTAGCCATCCATTTCTGACACATCAAAGCAAAACATTACAGGGTGTGTATGATTTTCGGGAACCTAAGCTATTTCTCAGCTCAGCTTCTCAACTAATTTGGCCTTTATGGGGTTTAACAGCATTGGTTTTCTCAGTACTCCGAATCGGGTCGATACAATTCCAAAAACATAATTCTCAAAAACAAAACAAAATTCTCCGGACACTCGAAAGGCGATAGTTAAAAATCCTTTCTCATGATTGACAGAATTACGTTTAAGTTTAGTGCGAGTGGAAATGCGTCGTCCCCTTAAAAACGAAACACCAAGAAACCCCACATTAAGATACTGCACATCATAGATAGTGTTGGCTACAATCTGAGGCTCCATTGGGGGGAGGGGTGCAAGGGGGCTGACCCCCCTTGCTTATTTGTAAATTTGTTTCAAGCGACCTACTGTGACTTGTAGCCATACTCAACTGAATCGTCATCACTATCAGCCTCAATCTCATCAACATCCACACCTATACAGTCGCCAAATACTACATTCCACAACTCATCCTTACGGGAACCCAGTCTTCGTCTATATAGCTTGAACAAGTCCCTGTTAGTATGCGTCGAAGTTGAAGACATTTATGACCCAGTGATTGATATAAGACGCTAATCATATTTACCAAAATATTAATGTTGTCTAGAAAAAAGGCGGGCAATCTACGGCCCGCGGGCAACATGCTGCCCGAGAAAACATTTCAAGCGACCCGCGGAACCTTTTGCTTACTTAATTAATATTTTTTTTAAAACACGTAAAATTGTTTGTAATACCCAGCATAGGAAATTGAGTATTGCAAAGTATCTAGAAACTTTTTATAAATATAATAGGGTATTTATAAACATCAATAAAACGAAAGTTTAAATGAAGTTAATTCAAGATTGGGTCAGTTCTTATGTTGAGACATTTCTTATTTCCATAATTAGAAATTAGAAATATGGAAAATGATAAATTTTCGTACAATTAATCTGGTAATTGGCTGAAATAATTTTTTTTCCACGAAACCCTAAAATCAAATTGATAATTTAGCTAATCAACAATCCGGAAAAAAAATTTCTGCCAAATTTGATGAACTTCTCTTAACAGAATTTGGAGCTGACAAATCATTTGTGATTAATAACGAATCTATTCAAAAGAAAGGAAAAGAATCTATTCAAACTGTCTCTACATATCGCCGAGACAGTTGTATTCTGAATTGTTGTGGCCAAAATGGGTAAGGTTTTGACTTATGAATTTCGCCGTCCCGTTATTACAGAAATAGAGCTCGCAATGTCCCCAGCTGTGAATTGAAAGATTGGTTGGATGGCTTTAAGGATTAAAATAAATGTATTCTTAAAAAGTTTTTAGTTTTTCCATTTTTTCCTCCACTTAGTTAATTTCTTGACTTCCTTGTATTTAATTTTCTCAAAATTTTCACGATTCTTCGAATTATTCAGTCACTTTTAAACTTATGCTTTATTTTCCAGACTTTTACATCAAATTCATCTTTTTCTCTGTTATTTCTGGGGTGTTCGGGACAAAAATGATCGGGGAAAAATCAGAAAATCCACAAATTATGAATGAAGTTCGAAAAGTTTCTATAATGAGGGGAAAAGTCATGAATATGTCACCAACAAATGGTTAAAAGTAGATAATGGTCAGTGAAGAGATAGCAAAGTCGAGAAAAGGTGGGTACAGTTTGTAATCAACAAGGAAAAGTCTCAAAAAGATGTATGAGGCCTGAAAAATTCGGAAGAGATCCAAAGAAAACCAGGAAAATACCTATGTTCCGTGACTTCGATTTACGATTTTCCCAACAATTATTTCCAAAATTTGAAAAATTTAAAAACCCAAAATTGTTCTTAAACGAATAATGAAGAAAGTGATTTCCCGGAATTCCATAAAATTCAAACCCCGAATTTTGACGGAGGTTTTCGGATGTAGCAAAACAAATTTAAGCAAAGCACTTTAAATTAAGCAAAGCGATGGTAATTTCAAATTTCTGCTATAGTTATTGTGTTTAATAAACATTTACTTGATTTTAGTAACTTGATTGATTAATTACTTAAAGGAATGTCCGATAAAATCGATAAAAGTTAAGAATAAATCTTCAAATTTCGTTACAAGGAGGACAAGTAGGTAAACTTCGGGACAGTTTAGAAGTAACGCAATAATGCAGGAAAGGCAGAAAATGGTCGACAATTTTGCTACCTCGTTGGATTTTCTGTATTTTCTATTTTTTTTTGTTTTTTCGTGAGCCCTACTAGCTTCATTCAATTTACCGAAGGCTTTCTTGTATATTCCTACCATTACTAAGTATCCCGAATTTGCCAGATTCCCATATAACTTTTCGAAATCTTTAATAATGATAGATTTATAATTTAATCTGCCTCATCTGATACAAATTTGGATTCCAACTATTAACGACTACAAACAGGTTAGTTACTTAATTTTACTACGAATTTGTTCAATATAATTGTTTTGATTATGATTAGAATGTGATATAGTTTAGATTCCTAGAACATTATTATATGGCCTTCCGAAATTCCGTCATTTTTATATGGCCCTCTGCACAGAAAAGGTTGTCCACCCCTGGTCTAGAATTTAAGTCTAGTTTACTAACTAGTTTACTCTTAATGAAATAAATATAATAGAGATTATATAACTGTGTATGTACTCAGTGCCGGGCGTGCCATCAGCGCCCCAACCAGCATGGCGCCCTCGGGCGGTGCCCGACCTCTCATCCCCCAAAGGTCGGCGCTGTATGTACTTTCACATTATCCTCGATGTTAGCGATTAGAAAGAATAGATGATAGATAAGTCCGCTATTTTATAATTTTATGAAAACCATTTTTTGGTACTCTTGAGAAGATATGGACTTAAAGAATGTAGTAGTAGTGAGAATGCTATAAATAAAAAATATCAACAACGAATTCAACAAATGAAAACATTCAATTTTATTAATCATCGTCAAATTTAATTTTCGTCCCCTGAAAACCAGCTATAATCGGTTTTTGTTTTTGTTTCGCTACCCACGATGGATGTAGTTTTTTCTCAACTTCCGGCGTTTGTTCCGTTAAATTTATTCCACCATTTGCACTCTTTTCCTGTTTAACCGATTTTCCCTCATCTAGATCGAATTTTATTCGGCTTCCTTGGAAATTCTTAATTCCCTTTCGTTGTTGTTTGGCCACCCAAGATGGATGGATTTGTTTTGAATTATCATTAAAGGGACGATTTTGTTTAGAATTAAATGGAACAGATGTTCCCTTCTTCATCACAGGTCTCCCAGAACTGTATCCGTCATTTTTCTGAGCACGCCGATCTCTTCGTTTCAAACCGTCGTTTGGTGCCGGTGGTTGTACGCGATCAACAACGGCCGTTGAACGATAATTTTCTCCGGTTTCCGTAACGAAAAATGAATCAACAACTGTTTTTGGTGGTTCGATCGGAATATCCTCTTCAATGAATTTAACTGTCGGTTTTTCTTTATTTGGTTTTTTAATATTCATTTTTGGTGATTTTTTAATCGGAATCGGTTCATTTTTCAATTCTATTGATTGGGATTTATCATCTGATTCGATAGGTTTAATCTCTTTCTCTTCGTTTGTAATCAATTGCTTCCCAGAATTGTTCGTTTTTTTAGCTTTCTTTTTCTTAGATTTGTTTGTACCAATTTTTTCGATACCCGCTCTCCAAGTATCCGACGATTCTTCATTCAAATTGAATGCCAATTTAATTCGTTGAACTTCTCGTTCGACTGGTTTTACCTGACAAATATAAGCCAGCGACTGTTGTTCGATTGTAGACTGGGAATTTGTTAATATTTTTTGGGGATTTTTATCTAAAATTAACGACAATTTTGCGAGATGAAGATCTTTTGCATTCTACAATTAAATAAGAATTAAATTATATTAAAAAATTAAATTAAAATGAATTGAAAACCTTAATAAATTCAATTTGTTGTACAATTTTCTCTTCTTTACCGGTTAACTTCTCTGGAACGTTCCCAGCTCCAGCTTGTTTCTTCAACTTCCTTAATTTCTTTACTAATTTATTGATGACATGAACTTTTGCTTGGTGAATTGTTTTCCGCAGTTTCAAAATCTGGAAGAAAATCAATTCATTAAAGGATTTTTTTAGCAGGAGATTGAAAATTACTCAGTACTAACCTCATTATTCAACTGAACCTTTTCTTCCATAGTTTTCAATAATTGTTATCAGTTTTCCCCGGGAAAATAAAGAAAAATTAAATTATTTTCTTATTTGAAAAAAAGTAAACAAAAACACACAACACACGAGATGTTTCGTTGACGTTTGGTGAAGCTTTCGTATTACCTTATGAAATCATATGTTTTCATTAAAATCAGGTGGGTGATTAGGTGGGTGAATTTGAATTGTCTAATTTTTAGTAAACAAAACTAAAAAGGGGTGTGCGGACAAATAAAAATAAGTTATTTCCTGAAAAATTGGCCGAAATTAATAAAAACAATGCCGGAATCAACAAATACCAAAGTATTTGATGCAAAAGATTTCAAATCCGAGAATTGTAAGTGTTGAAAATCGACAAACCCAATGCTAGTTAGAATCCTCTTCTAGAGGCTACTCGGAAAGGTCACGTACTGCTGTTTTTCTGCCCCTTTCTGCCACTCGACTTGAGCAAGGGGACGTCTTTAGTTCCTTGACCCTACATCAGTAAAACGTAGACGTTTTAAATATTGCTGCTGGAACCCTTATCAATACGGACGATCGGCTATATTTTCCTGACTTCCTGGCTAATCTTCCTCTTATGGAAACCTTTTCCATATCATTTATCACATTTTTATTGCCATTAAATTTACAGATGTAAAAAAACTGGTCCAAGAATGTGTTGGCGGGTCGGAGTTACAACAACGTAAATCCGAAATTCAATCAATAAACGAGCAAACATCGTCGTCATTGAAAAAACATGTTTACACCAACTACATGCAATTCATTGATACGGCAAATGAAATTTCACGTAAGTAACAGTCTAGTTCCACACGAACCAACCTCCGATTAAAAAATAACCAATATTTTAGATTTGGAATCCGAAATGTATCAACTATCCCATTTGATGATCGAACAACGTAACATTCTGTCAAACATACGAGAGGAGCATGCAATTAACGATCCAAATAAATCGATAATCGATGAACAGGAGTTGGCAAAAAAATCGGAACAACAACTACGGGATGAATCGAATCGTAAATCGATTACAGCGATTCGAGAATCGGTACAAGGTTATACGGGGCATTTGGATGGAAAAGTTTACTTGTACGAAGGAAGTCTGATCGAATTAGATTCGAATAGTTACCGACCGATTTGTCGAGTTTATCTATTTCTTTTCAATGATTTATTATTATTAGCTAAAGTTAAGCATGATAAGTTAGTTGGATAAGAAATGTTAGTTATTCAAATTAGTTCAATTAATTGTTTATTTATATCCACTTAGGAAATTAGCATTTGCGGCGGAATATGAAACAAAAAAGGTAGCGGTTATTAATATAAAAGATTTGGATGGCGTTAAAAATGCCATCAATATTATAACGCCTGATGGAGCAAAGATCTTCCAATGTTTGAGTCCAACAACGAAGGTATCATTTCCCTTATATTTAAATTTTCGTTAATTCTACCCATTTTCTATCATTCAGACCGAATGGATCGATAAATTCGAAGAATCGCATAAATTCAACCAAGCGCCGGCAAAACCGAAAAAGAATCCTGCACCCCAACCACCAATTCGCCCCGTTTCGGAAACGTCATCGATGAGTCCCGATCGTCAATCGATCGATGAAAATTGGGCACCCGATTGGATTCTATTAGCTGCCGAAGAGATTCATACGTTGATTGCGCAACGACATTTTGAGGATGCCCATCAAATGATCGATAAGTGTGAACGATACTTTGAGAAGGATTCCACATTTTTTACGGCTAGTGAAATTATAAATAAAATTCAACAGGCTAAATGTAAACTATCCAATGTACTGTTGATTGAACTGGCTAATTTACAGTGTCGCAGTTTGGATTCCGTGCTGCGATCGTCTAGGCGATCGTTGAAATTGTTAGCGGAAATGGGAAAACCAAGGGAGGCATGCAGTGCGTTGTTGAAAGTTTGTACATCAGCGATTAGGTATAATTGGTTAAGAAATTGATTTATGATTCAGAATGATTATAAATTATTTAATTTTGATTTGAATTATTTCTAGGACGTCTCAACGACAGGCGCGGCGAAATAATTTGGAAATATCTGAATTATTTTTCTGTGATTTGGCTCAGGTGGCTTGTGAATTTTTAAAAGCGTTTAATAATCAAGCGGCCTGTATTAGCAGTAAGTGAACAAAGTTATGTTGTTGGCTAAGTTAAGTTTAGGGGGAAATGGTAGGCAGTTATAAAAGAATTACAAATTTATCTATTATATAGAGAGCAAAATTTGAAATTCGGAAAAATTAATTTCTTTGAAAAATTTCATACAGTTAAGGTGACCAGATAGTTAGAATACTTTAGTTAGAACAATTTTATATAGGCAACAATAATAAATGTGGGTCCTTAACTTATTATATGCATTTGCAATGAAGCCTAAAAGGACTCCGGTGTTCACTGTTGAACCACGAACTAAAGAATAAATTCCAAAAACCTGTAATTTCACATTGTATACCATCGTATGTAACAAGCTTAAGGCCTGAATTAAAGTAATTTTAATTTGAGGTATTAATTAAATTTAACATTGAATATTATTCAATTGAATATTTTTTGTCTCAAGAAAATTGGTAATAGATGTAGAGTAGATGCCCGTTCTATCTACAAATAATTAAATTGCTCACTTGGTTGTAGCATACATTGAATATATCAGCGTTTTTAAAAGCTTACAATGCTGGATGTACCTTAAATCCAACTATTTAATGCAGTGGCGTGCAGGCTAATGCGCGAAAGGCGCAGAGCACACCTGCAATATGATCCAATTTCTCATGTCTTGATTGAAGTTAAATTAAAAATCAATTAAATAAAATCATCCAAAAACTGACTGACTGAATTTTAAAAAAATTGTTTCATTTTCTCGAGATTTTTTTATTTTCTCGTAATTTCTCGAAATTTCTCGAAATTTCCTTAATTTTTATTTAACTTTCAACGTTCCGAGTGTTTTAGTTGAATATTTCGAATTCAAATTTTGAAGAAATTTGCCTTAAATTCTCTGATTAATAGTTCTGAGATTTTTGAAATCTGGAATATAGTTACAATTGAAACTTAAAGCTTTCTTGAGCTTTCAAATTTCAAAAGCATTTTGAAGAAAATTTCAAATTCGATTCAAACATCAGTAATCGCTTACTTAAGCTTTATTCGAGCTTTTCCGATTTTGAAAAGCTTTTGAAGGTAAATTTCTGATTTGATTAAAATTTCAGTAATGGAATGAAAAGTAGATTCCAAATAAATTAAAATAAAATTTGTCAATCAATGAACTTTGGTGACTTTAATTGAGCTTTTTAGAGAAAATTTGAAATTTCGTTTTGATATTTGATAGACAAATAGATTTCAACCCGTATAAATTTACATCCGACGGTTAAAGCTCTCTTTGAGCTTTTAAATTTTTCAAAAGCTTTTGGGGAAAACTTTAAATTTTAATTAATCAGATAAAAAATGGATCTAAAACTGAATAAAA
>JANTOP010020537.1:0-13261 GCA_027564815.1 Symmerus nobilis | reverse complement strand
AGTAGGCAAAAAAACATATAAACCTGTTGTTGTCAATTAACTTAAACATGGTCAATGACAACAGGTTAAGACCAAACACATTTTTCTTATTTTAAATACAATAACAATAAAATTTTACACCGATCGGTGTAAAATTATATATCCCAAAAAATATTATTAATATATATTTTTCGGATTTAATAAACTTATCCAAATAGGTCGCACCGTTTGGATAAAATAAAAACTTATCCGAATGGATGGACCGTATGTAACACCGAATGGGATAGAAATTAACACCGTTGTTCTGTGTGTGTACCACTTGTAAACATTTTTTTGGATATATATAGCCAGGTCACCAAAAGCCTTCTGCAATTTCTTCAAAGTTTCCATGGCAGAATATTCATGCCGCAAACAAAATTTAATACAAGCTCCTTGCTCAACAAAAACAGACAATTGCATTTGTAAAAATTGCAAAAATCATTTTTGTATGTTTACAAATGCACGCATAGCTTCTGCAGCAATTGTCATAAAATTAGCAAATTTTATTGTCATAAAATTATACAAATAACCATCGACGTTTTTACCCAAGTAATTTTATTTTATTTTTATTTATTCGGTTCTATCATTAATTGTTTAGAGACCTTTTCTTTATTTTATTTCGGCAAGTCTGGCACCCCGTATCCCTTGCGGTACAGGGTGGTAACTATCTCAAGGTTTTTTCCAAAATAGCACTTTAAAATAATAGAATTTTTTTCTTTAAATTAGCCTTTCCACTAGGTCACTGAAAAAGTGATACAACTAATGTTGATTTCCACCGAGAACAATCTGACCATTGGATTATAAAGAATAAATATCTTCGACAAATAAGGTCTTATAGTCTTCAAGTCTTCGTCACGAGATTGATTAAGAATAAAGTCACAAACCACAGGAATATTCACTTTTATTTCTAATATTTTGCCAAATTGGGTTCCGCCCGATCCCGGTAACCGAATGAACGTTTTTGCCATGCCGAATATATAATATGATATCTTTCATGTTTGGGCAAAAGGGCTTAAGCCTTGAAATCAAAACTTTTCAGGACGATTTTTCAAAGTTATAAAAAATAGCTATAAATCAGGTATAAGGGTTTCATCAGCAATTCTCGTTCACTTGATAATATAGCAGCACTTAAAAATAATAAAATATTAAAATTTTAATAAAGAGCGATTTCTTCTGGTCAAAATGGCAAGACAACCTCATTTTCGAAAAATGTGGGCGTATGCCCTTTTGCCCAAACACGAGAGATATAATACAATTCCTCCTAATTTCTCGTTTCGCTTTGAGCTAGAATGTGGGGACAGACTTAAGTTGGATTTAACTATATTAACTATTTTCCTAATCATATGAGATCTTCTTTAGTACATTATATACATATTATATTAAGCTTTGTTCGAACTTAGTCGAGTCGAGAGAATTTATTCGATTCAATCCATTTTCTTCTTTAGTCGCCCGAAATCAGGCCCCAGCTTTTTCATATCAATTGCATACAAATTTTGTGTATCATATACCTGCCTTTACCTCGCACCCTCCTTTTATAAGGGGGTTCGTTATAAGGATCATAGGGAGACAAGTATAGCAAGTATAGTAGTTAAATCAATCATTTTAGATGTTGTATTTATTAGAATAAAATAGCATCTATTGTGACTAATTCTTACGAAGTTGCACCAGGGCGTCTAAGTTAATTCTGTGCTGTTTAGGTACAGGGGTATATGTCAATTTTTTGTGAAAATGGGTATAAGTCATAACTGGCTTTAGATAGGTGATCTATATGTTGGGGTAAAGAGAAATAAGTCAGAATCTTATGACGTCATTGAAAAAAAAGGATGTGAAAAGGGGGACAACTGAGAAACATGGATTGGACATGGAAAATTGCAAATTTGCAAAAATTGACATATACCCCTTTACCCAAAAAGCACAGAATTGTTCAGTAGTTTTTTTTTACATATGTCAGGTTACGCTACCTTAACACTTTGTCTGTATACTTACGGTGACTTCATAAGATACCAAGCAATGCTAAAAAAACTGTTGATCTGATGAGTATCTTTTTGCAAGAAAATAACATTTGATACACTTAACAACGAAACTAGTTTATTTTTTAATAAAATAACATTAGATTGCATCTAGCTACAGGTACATATATTTATGTACATGTTTCATATCATTGCAATGGATGCAATGTAAGAATTCCCCAGCTTTCAATGGACATTGCGATGAGAGTATGTTGTAGTTGAAGAAATGAAATCGATCGGTTAAGTGTAATTTTATATTGATAAAAAAGAAAGAAGCCTCATCGCTCTTTAATTAATTAATTTACATGTTATGATTAAAGAAATCATAAACGATATAACGTTTAGTTCATCATCAATTACATGTTATAGCGTGATTACCTCTATTATGGTTATTAATTAACTTACAAATATTAATTTTGTTTTTCAAACCATAAAAGTTATGGTAGAAACTTTCATGCAACCGATTACCAGATATCCTTAGTACAACTTTGATGAGATCAATTTTCAACTACCGAGTATGATCGCCTGCGAATGTCCATATAACGAATATGCGAATTGTTCGTTTTAAATTAGAGCCATGGCAAAAGGGTGGTTCTGAAGTGTCGACCCTCACAAATTCGGCTAACACTTCCATGATCGGAGCCCTCTCCCCAGTAATTTTACGACGACAAAGACCCAGTGATGTGAATAATGTTGGAAAAGTAGACCCCAAGAAATCATGTGAAAAGAGAATGTCTGATAGAATTAAGTGGCGATCACCAAAAATTGTCAAGCGATTGTCGACTATATGTATCGATATCATAGCTCGATTTAACGATGAAGTTATAGATTTATTTCTAATTACTTTCTCATCTCTTATATTTTCTTCAATTTTTCCAGGCACAAACATTCACATTGGGCTCTGGGGAAGGAAGCCTTAGGACCAGACAAGATTTGGGAACGGGTGGCGTTGATGATATGACCCAATTGAACGATCTACATGAAGCATCACTACTATGGAATTTACGTTTACGTTATGATCGTGGATCGATATACACATTCGCTGGAAGTATTTTGATAGCTGTGAATCCATATAAAATGTTTCCTGACTCATATGGATTAGAGGTTGCAAAGCAATATGCTGGAAAACCTTTAGGAACGCTACCACCACATTTATTTGCGATCGGTGCTGCAGCACATGCTGCTCTACCCACACCCCAAGTGGTTGTTATATCTGGTGAATCGGGTGCCGGGAAAACAGAATCAACGAAATTGGTTATGCAATATTTAGCTGCAGTTGTTCCAGGCGGTGGAAGCGCATCAGCAGTTATAACCGAACAAATTCTCGAAGCTGCTCCATTATTGGAAGCATTCGGAAATGCCCGAACGGCGCGCAATGATAACAGTTCTCGATTTGGAAAATATTTAGAAGTTTATTTTAAGCAAGGAGCAATTGTTGGCGCAAAGATTACTCAGTATCTTCTGGAAAAGTCACGAATAGTCACCCAAGCGACTGGGGAACGAAATTACCATGTTTTTTACGAGCTGTTGGGTGGACTGACAGAAGTTGAACGAACCAAATATGGTTTGTTGGAAGCACAAAAATATTTTTACTTAAATCAGGGTGGCTCAGATTGCGCTCCGGGCCGCGTAGATTGGTCATCACTACTAGGAGCCATGCAAGTATTGGGCGTATCCGAAATCGAACGTGAATCAATAGTTCGTGTACTGGCTTCCGTATTACATTTAGGAAATGTATATTTTCATCGAAAACAATTAAGACACGGTTCTGAGGGTGTTGAAGTTGGTTCGGATGCCGAAATTAAATGGGCAGCCCATTTATTAAATATATCAGCAGATGGTTTACATTTATCGTTAACATCTCGCGTAACAGAAGCAAGATCCGAGCGATTACATACTCCATTAACTATTGATCAAGCTTTAGATGCACGGGATGCCTTTGCAAAAGTTTTATATTCGGGATTGTTCAGTTGGTAAGTGGTTAAATTCTGAATTATTCCCGAAAGTCCTATTTGTAATATTTAATATATTTTAGGCTCGTATCTCGAATCAATTCCATAGTTCATAAAGGTGGAACCCACGACGCCCACCGTATATCAATCTTAGATATTTTTGGGTTTGAAGATTTGGCCGAAAATAGTTTCGAGCAATTATGCATAAACTATGCTAATGAGAATCTCCAACTCTATTTCAACAAACATGTATTCAAATTGGAACAGGCGGAATATGCCCGTGAACGACTTGAATGGTCCCCGTTAACATGGGAAGACAACCTTCCCGTAATACACTTATTAGCCAAGAAACCGGTTGGTATTTTCCATTTATTGGACGACGAATCAAATTTTCCGCGGGCTAGTGATTTAAGTTTTCTAGAAAAGTGTCACTACAATCACGCGTTAAGCGAGATTTATTCGAGGCCAAGAATTGGTGCCCAGGAATTTGGAGTCACTCATTACGCTGGTCAAGTATGGTATTCAGTTGAAGGTTTTTTGGATAAGAATCGAGATTCTCTTCGACCTGAAGTTGTTGAATTGTTGGCATCAAGTAAAATGCCGCTACTAAATGAAATGGTTAGACAGCTGAGGGCTCAACGTGAAATTGGCAAAACAATGCCACGTGGATCTAACGGCCGTTTCGTTACGATGAAACCTCGAACACCAACCGTAGCGGCTCGGTTTTCCGATTCCCTTCAACATTTATTACAATCAATGGCTAAATGTAATCCCTGGTTTGTTCGTTGTATAAAACCGAATAACGACAAACATGCACTTAAGATGGATATGCCTTGCGTCTTGCAACAATTAAGATATTTGGGAATGTTGGATACGATCCGTATCCGTCAAAAGGGTTATCCTGTTCGGTTGAGATTTCAACATTTCGTTGAACGTTATCGCCATATGATACGAGGTGCACTACCGCGTGGGACACCGTACCGTGAACTCTGTCGCACAGTCTTAGAAGGATTGCCCAGTACTGGTATTGAAGGACCAGATTATCAACTGGGAGCTACTAGAGTATTTTTGCGAGAAGCACAACATCGGATGCTTGAATCGGCTAGATCAGAACGTCTTCGGCGAGCCGCTGTCATTATTCAGAAAAATGTTCGGTCGATGTTAGAAACGAAGAAACTACAACGACAAAAACGAGCAGCTGTTAAAATTCAATCGGTATGGCGTGGTCATCGACAACATGAAAAGTATATCCGGATGAAGACCGGAGCCATTAAACTACAGGCGTTGTATCGGGGTAGAAAACAACGGAAACTTTATGGTAAACTGAAGAACGAAATGAAACGACGACGAGCTCAAGAGAAAGCTCAACGGGAACGGCAACAAGCCAAAATGATCAAGGAACAAGAGAGGGCTGCCATTGTACAATTGGATGTACCAGCTGAGCTAGCATTCATGTTTTCGAAAATCGATGGATGGACTCCAATGCACGGTGATCGGCACTTAGTTAAAGTGGTGGGAACCGTTCCCGGGCCTCCAGTCGGTCTTGATCTACCTACGGATCTTGATCAATTTGCGTTTGGAAAATTCAGTTCAGTTTATTGTAATGGGGTTAAATTGTCGTCTCGACGTGAGCCAATAACAACCCCATTTTTAACGAGAGCCGCATCTCGTGACCAAGATTTCCAAGATTCATTGGCAGTTTTCAAACTTATTTTACGATGGACGGGCGATCCAAATCTAGACAGTGCTAAAGAAAAGGCTTTAGCTGATTATATTGTCCATAAGGGACTTGCATCCCGAGGGTTACGAGATGAAATTTTAGTCCAACTCTGTAACCAGTGCTATCGAACAGATGAGGTGGCATCTATGCGCATATGGCAATTGATGGCTCATTGTCTTTCTTGTTTTCCACCAGGACCAGCTTTTACAAAATATCTAATGAAATTCATATCAGATAATGCTCCGGCATCTATCAAAGAGATCTTACTGAAGAAACTCCTACGTAATGGACTATCGAATGGAGTTCAAGCATCGCCATGTCGAATTTTTCCTCCATCCTGGTTAGAATGGAGAGCCGCCACTCGATTATCAGATATCGCTATCGGTGTGACATTACCCGACGACGTTATACAGACTGTGGCAATCGATTCATGGACAACGTGTGAGGAAGCTGCTTCCTTAGCGATCTCCTCACTGAATATTCCCAGTCAAGGCTGGTCAGTAATTTTAGATGATTCCGGGCAAATTACTGACTCATGCGGCCTCGATTTCATATTAGATTTAGTTTCGGAGAAGGAATTATGTCCAGCTTTTCCCGCCGTTAAATCCGATCTATTCCGATCTGGCCGGAAACATTCTGGAATTGTTGTCCAAGAGGTACAGCCAACTAGCCCTAAGCGTCCCCAGGTTCCACCACCTGAGCCACCCCAATCTAAACGGGATGTCCGTTCTATTGAACGAGAACTTCCAATCCCCGAACCGATGATTGAAAAGAAGGGCGATTTCACACCACGGCCCTATGAAGGTCCAATGCGGAAAACTTCACATGACTTGTTGAGCAGAAATTCTGCTTTGAACGAACGTTATTTCGAACAAGATAAATCAAGATCAAGATCACTAGACGATTTACTTGCTGGTGACAGTATTAATGAAATTCTTCCACATATACCGGAACCAGAACCTCTGGTTAGTTTGGGATTATCCCAAAGTCGACTTAATGAACGTTATCACTCATCAGAAAGAATAGCACCGGTTATTCCGTCACATCAAAAGGAAGTTGCACCCCGTTATCAAAAATCGCAGTATGCTGGCCGTCGGGCAGCTGGTTCACATTCAAGTAAATATATGGATCGATCCGATTATGCTACCCGATCGTCAGCCATGTCAGACACAAGTGAAGCTCCGTCATTGGCCAGCCATGTACGAAGGGTTCGGGTCCCGTCACATGCCTCCGATGTCGATCAGTTTTTGGATGAACTGTTTAGTCCCGTTTTAGATGGTTCTTTGGATGAACTATCCGATGCAAGATCATTAGCTGCTAGCATACGTGGTAGTACTAACGATTCCATGGATGATTTCACGGAAGCTCCATTTTTAGATGATGAATTAAATGATCTTTCAAACAGTACCAACATTACTCGACGGATCAAAGGTGGTGGAGGTAAATCGAACAATGATGACAATGGAAAAAATGTTTTATCTACAGAAGTGTTAGACAAAGAAGTTGAATCTATAACGAATCCGTTGGAAGTCTCATTGGATGAATATATTACAGGTATGTTTTTATTTTAAGGTATTGTAACACCTGTAAAACCAAAGTGATTTTATTCTAGAAATTATGTCAAATTAAAGATTTTATTGGAATATGATTTATATTTATATAAAACATAAAAACAAACATTGCGAACACACTTATTAATGTAATAAATATTTCAGATCTATTCCAACCGATTTTCGTAAACGATTCTCTGCGACGATTAACAGAGAAATCCGAGCTGGTTGAAGCGATAAAAGGTGGCGGAACAGTGCATAAAACAAGCACAACAAATGGTTTTGTAACATCGCCCATTCTGAGTCCAATTAGTCCGTTAAGTCCGAGTCAATTTTTGGTTAGTCAAGAAAATTATCAAATGGTAAATATTCCAGCCGGCGGAGATCCCAATCAATATCAACAACATATGCAAAGGGCATTCTTACAATCAGCAATGGTTCAAAATTTACAAATTCAACAGCAATTGTTAGCACAAAATCAAGCGCTACAAACATTGCTTAGTCAACAAGAGACTAGTCCGAATACTACCCAAACGTCATCTTTGCCTCACTCAATTACATCGCCAACAATTCAACAGAAATCAAGTCGCAAACATAGTTTTAAAAATCGGGTGTCATCATCCCCATTCTCAGAAATGGACCGGAATCGTAAAGCATCAGGGGAGAGTAACGGTTCTCATATCCCACCGCCACCGCCACCTCCGATGCCGCCACCAATCGAGTTCAAAGACCCATCAGAGGCTCGTCCATTTTTAGATCCATACGGTCGAGCAAAAACTGTACGTATCGGTAAATGGAGATGGCCACCGCCACAGGATGCTAATCAAGGGGAAACGGAAGAAGATTTCATGCACTTCAAATTGAGACAAAGTCAACGCAAGAATACACCACAATCGCAAGGAAGTAATGACAGTTCCCCAAACGGATCATCGGCTGTTGAATGGGAAGAATTTGAAATTGAACCAACGTCCTTAATACAAAAAACAACAACAACACATCATTATAACCACAACCAACGAAAATACAGTCATCCAAATGATGCTTCAACCACATCACATCAACCGCAACCGCTTTCATCGAATAAATCGGCACGACGAAGTTTCGAAATTGGAGCCGAACGACCACCGCCTGGTAGTGTTGGAAAATTGAAATTAAGCTCGGAAATGCGGCAACGTTTAGAACAAGTAACAGCTGGACATTCCGTACGTTCGTCGAATAGTACAAAGTCCGATCAGCGTACACCTGCTAAATTAGAGGACGCGCGGAAAATGATGTTACAGCAACAATTAAGTGGCCAATTGCTTCATAACCCAGATCGTTCAGAACTGGAACTTCCATCAGTTCGTACTCAAATACAAAGAATGGAGGCAGGTAAAAGACCACCGCCTCCGCCATGGCCTGGAATGCTACCACCAGCACCATCTGTCCCGGCACCACCACCACCAATTCATCCACCAAACAGTTTACCGCCGGTTCCTCCCGTTCCAGTACTCTATCCATCCCAAGCCCATCAAGACATACCCGCATTTGTTCAGCGGCAAGAACGTGATACGTTCGGGGCCCATCAAAATTGGAACGGATCTGAAGTTTCCAAAGAAACTTACGATTCTTGGGGTCGAGCTGAAGCAGCTAAACTAGATATGGTTTACGAGACAAGTTTCAAAAAAGAGATAGTAATTGATCGTGATCGGTCAAGATCAAGATCAAGATCACGAGATCGAGAGAACTTTTCCGAATTGGTATGGGATCGAAGTGAAGTCGAAGGGCCTCCATCAAGTGGTAGTGATCGTGATCGATACAAAGAAAATGAGAAACGTGATCGTTTGTTTGAAATACGTCAAGTTGAACGAGAGAAAGAGAGCCAAAAGGTTTATCAACCTACTCCCAAGCAATCTTATGAAAAGGAAAAACTTATAATAAAGAAAACTGAGACGAGTAATGAAAGAGCAACGTTTAAAACTCATATGGCTCAACGCATGGAACGTGAACGTAAACATTCAAACTCTACGCTCATAACTCAAAGTACAGAAAAGAATGATGAACTTGATAGTGATGTATGGCCAACCAATACAGTTATTCCAGCACCCGTACCCATTCCACCATCTCTGAAGTCCCCAGCTTCCGCATGTCTCACATACAATCGTGTCCCATGGAAATTACGAGTACGAAAGGAAGTTTTCCATCCAAATGAACCAATCGGGCCGCCAGCGGCTTTAGACCTACTCTTTATACAAATAGCGTCTGATGTTTTTGGTTTAACCTCATGCTTACGTATTTCGCTACAAGAAAGACGTTCCGCCGTTCAGCTGTTGGCCAATCACAGTGTGACCGTTGATAATATGAAAGGTCAGATCCGAGCAATAGTTAAACGCCATTTAGTCGACATGGCACGTACATGGCCATTGTATTTTGCTCGTTTATTTGTTGTTAGCGGTTCGCCACAATATCCAGAAGTGTCCGTATTAGCGGTATCCCATTCTGGTGTTTATTTGGCGCGACGAGATCCAGAATATATTACAATTGTACGTTCGATACCTTTTAGTGATCTACAGGGTGCTATAACGCTACCTCGTCCGGCTGCGTTACAAATTAGCTTGAAGAATGGTAATCGTATGACCGTACATGCACATAGAGCCCCGGCAATCCAGGCAATGGTACATACATTCTTCCAGGAATATAAACAGGTTAGTTGAAATTTTATAACAGTATTTGTAACAGTCATGTTAAGATAAGTTTTCGGTTTACCATCATAACCTTGTTTGATTTATTACGCTTATTACAGGGTAATTAATAAAATGTTTTTGTATGCAACAAAATAACACACTCTCTAGCATTAAATGCAGTTCCGAGAAAAATGCTTATGTATATAAGTTAAAATGTTAAGTTAAATATTTTAGTAATCCCATGTTCAATTTAAATAATATTTATTCGATTAATTATGGTCAGAATCAGAATGTGCTCAAAGTGCGCTGAACATCCATTCATTTTCTATAGTCAACATTAGTGATGTACCTGCCAATATTTCACTACCCGGAAATTACCCGGATCCGGCTTAAAAACCAAGACCCGGCGTTTGCATTTTTCGATGTCTATTTCTAGTTTACTTTGATTTGTAAATGGTATTTCTTCTACCCTCTTCATGGCGTAATGGGTAGTGTACCCCACTTTGAAGAAGGAGGTTGCAGGTTCGAAACCAGGTGTCGCCACGAATTATTATCTCAATAATTTGTGATCGTCACAATGATCGAATTTGAAACCGCGTCATATTGGATGGTGACGTAAAGCTGGCGTTTCCACGTACTATGCATTAGTATAGTACGGAAGACTCCTGTATATGGGAGTAGGCAAAAAACATATACACCTGTTTCAATTAACTTAAAATGGTCAATGATAACAGGTTTACACCAACTAACATAACAACATTATTCACCAACCCGCATTGGTCAGCGTGGTGAATTAAGACCAAATATTCCCAATGAATCTTGGGGGAGGCCTATATTCAGCAGTGAACTTCAACAGGTTGATTGCCATTTCTTCTAAACAAGTCCACACATTTCACTTTTAAATTATTAATTTGGTTAAGCCAAATAATTAAGATAAGCAAGCGCCACATAAAAAATACCAGTGCCCGGCCGGGTACCCGGTATCCGACTGGATAATTTTTAATTTTTTTACCTGGGTACCCGGTATACGGTACTTTTAAGAACCGGTACATCACTAGTCAACATATAATTAGAAATCAAAATTACAAAGAAACTTCAAACTATACTTATTCGCTATAAGTTTGTATGCAGGAACGGTCGATAATCTTTGGAGAATGTTGAATAATATTCAGAATTGGTAATTATTCTAAACTCGTACTGAGTTTGATTCGTATAAAATTTGAAACAAAAACTTTCGAATAAACTAACAAATTTCCAAAACCGGAAAATCTTATGAGAATTCGATAACTTCACAAAATTCCCTTAAATTATCGCATTCATATTTTCGGGTTTTCGAGATAATACAAGTAAATATTTCGTTTTTCCATTCTCACGAAGTTTCAACATTTTCTCTACAAATTTACAAGTTTTTATAAAATATTTACTAAATGCTATCGTACCTGTAATACATCCTTATTTATCAAATGGAAGTTAACCGCTTTGTTAGCATAAATTATTTGCATAACAATTAATTTGATGATAGTAAAATTTACCTATAGCTATATATCCCAGATTGATGTTTACAGACAATTCATTGAACGGACAATTTATCGACGAACAATTTATCGACATATAATTTATGGAAAGGTACTATTGAAGTCAATCTTTTAGAAAAGGAAAGTCATGAAATAATAATGCATAAACAAACTTTAGAGAGGTACTACATTTTTCCCACTTTTTTGGAAAAAGGATGAACCTTTCATTGCCAAATTTTCGATAAATTGTCTCCCGATAATATATCGACTGATATTGATTGATTGATTAACATCGATTTTACTTGTAATTCGATCTGTCAATAACTTATGCTAATTGTAAGTCTGATTTTACGGTAGCTGACTGCATCCTTATTTTGTTTATTTATACTCTCTGAATTTTCACCTTTATAATTACTTAAGTCCTATATAGTGCCTGGCAGCGGCGGTACTACAATACCGCAGGACCCCGCAATGCGAGGGGAGGGGGACCGAGAGCTATAGGGGGCCCAAATCCATCATAAAAAGAGTGATAAATTCTCGATGCAAATATAAATATGTATATATAAATTTTCGAAATCTTAAAATCTGCTGAAGCCCTTCAATTAATATAAAAGGATGATCTAACGACAGATTTTCCAACACAATTGACAATGATAACCGCTATGCTTAGAGAGGAAATTGTTAAAACTTCGAATATAAAAGAATCCGCTGAGTTATTACTGATAAAATACGCTACAATATCATCAAGATTTACTCATGTCATTACCGCGTTGTTATTGTTTCTTACCCTAACCGTCATGCCACAATAAGCCCATTGGTGGCTGCAGTGGTTACTGGGCAGTTATTGCCACACCCGCTTATTTATCTAATCTACCCTAACCGTCACCGTGGCAAAGGCAGAAAGATCCTTTTCAAAACTGAAAATCATAAACAATTATTTATGCAATACAACAGGCCAACAACGGTTGCATAATCTCTCCTTATTAGGAATTGAATCGAAGGCGGCAACAAATATGGAAGTAAAAGATGTAATTAGAGATTTTGCAAATTTATAATCTAGGAGGAAGGACTTCCAATTTTAAATAATATATATTTTCTCTTTTTATTTTTTTTCCTCTCTTTTTTTTGTTTATAGTATTGTTTGATTAAATGTTTTTTTATAGTTTACCTTTTCTCAATTTAGTTCTCACTTTAATTTTGTTTATGTTCCATATTTGTTATTATTAGAAAGTATTCTTTTCCTCTTTTGAAAAAAAAAGTATCACTTTACGATCAAATATTGGCACAAACTAAATCATTGAGTGAAAACTTTCAGTTTGCATAACAAATGCCTAATGTTTGCAAAAAATTGTAGCCCATTGGAGAAACTTGACAGTAATTTCTCTTTTTATGGCAAATTGAAACTTTCATTCCGTATAAAAATGTGGTAACATAGTAGCCAAATTTTGAATATTTAATATGAATTCGACAAATACCAACGCCGCTTAATATAATATTACACTATACTAAACTTGTTAGGACAATGTTATTACTTCGAGGCCTATGTAATTAAATGACAATGACAATGTTAAGGGGACTTTTCTTTTCATAATTGAAAAAAATACACTTTTTAATGTCTTTTTGTGGAAAGACTATTATATTTATCGAACTGATTCTTTTTGGGCATTTTTATAAAACGTATGAAGAATATAAATCAAATTTGTTTTGCATTTTTAGTACATCATTAGGTAGTGCCTTTTCGAATTGCTTCATAATCCGTAATTTAATGTGAAGTGGAGGTAGAAGAATTTTTCTTTCAACGTTCTTACTTCCAGGACTTAATGATGCCATAGGAC
>JANTOP010020526.1:0-13265 GCA_027564815.1 Symmerus nobilis | reverse complement strand
AAACTCATGTTTTGTCTTATACTGAAAATTTTACTCTGGCAAGATAAGGTCCCTTTTCTCACGACGCGTCACATATAAATGTTTAAAAATCTAATAACAGCATAACAATATAAGTATAAGTTGCAAATTTTATATAAGAGTATATCGTATTTATACTGCACAATATCGGTGATATTTGATGCAAAATTATTTGTCATAAAATGTATTATAAAAGGTTTCAAATTTAATTATGTCATGATGAACAAATTTCAAGTATATCTACGAAATATGTAATATTACTTTACGTATATTGTTTAATACTTGCAAATGGATTTAATTGAATGACATAAAAGAACATATATTTGATATTAACTTCATGTATGTATTCAACCAAACTGTAATTATAGTAGAGATTCATTGAACCACAGACTATTTTACTATAATATAAATATTAAATCAATATGGATATATGGGTATACAATTTTTAAAATAAATTATAGAATAGACAATACTTGTATATATTTTGAAATATATGTAGTCCTTAGAAATCACAATACTCATGATATCCTCAAAATAAGTATGAATAAACATAAAAGAATCAGGTGGATATGGGTAAAAATTATATTGCTGAAAAGTTTATATCATTTTCCAAGCGATTATCCTTAAGGAAATTATTCATTGCTCTCAACCAATATGTAAATAGAATATTATCTTTATACGTACGTGAATATATGTATGTTTCCAACCTTTATAAAATAGATTCACATTTACCAACAAAATCACAACATCAAATCCTAATCTACGTTTTCATCGAAGAAAAACATCCTAAACCCAAATAATAAATAGAGCTTTTGTATCTCAAAATACACATGTCCTTTCGTCAGAATGTGACCTTTATAATAACTAATGCATAAGAAATATACAGGATGTAACATTATCCAAATTATGAATTAAGTTATTAATTATTGCTAAGTCATTAATTAAATTAGGTCGTTATTGTCGCAGCTAAATCAGCGCATATATATTCTAAATGTTACGTGACACCCTGTATGACTTTCCTCGTTGATTTCAAATCTAAATACGTCACATATTATGTATAACGTCTAACTCAAATATTTAAAATTTAGGCAGCTTTACATAACATTTTATGATTATATTTATATGTAGAAAGTTTGTGGTACATATTCGAATTTAGTGGTTTTTCATACACATTAGTATATAATATTATTTTATGGAAGTAGGTACTCGTATGTATTTAATACATGTTTTTAACACTTTTAACCATCAATAATAAAGAGAGGAAAATTAACCGAGCGACTCAAATAACCTGTAAAAGGTATTTTGTGACAGTTTTCCTTTGTTATTTAGAATTTAGTACATTTGGGGATAGCTCATATGACTCAATTACTCGTTTAATAATAATAATATACTAAAGTAGCGATTTATAGAATATCGTATATAGACAAAATGTATTGATATTAATGATGTTAATATTAGTAAACATCTTCACAATATAAATTAAAGGATACTTATGTTCGATTTCATTGTTTGATACTGTAAGAAAGTGATAAATTATAGACAGCTTCAAACTTTTATAAATATAAAATTGAAATCCCTCCCAGATTTTCTCTAACGACTTATAAAGAATGATGTGACGCTTAATTGAATGGAATATTGAATCAATTATATGTTATTTTTTATAATGGAAATGGACACACTAAAGCTCCAATATTCAATATTCATCAGGAACCATTAATCTCCATTATAAACGTAAATATGAATGCTGATGCATTCCGAAAAATCATTTATATATTCACGATTCAAATAAAAAGGATATGTTTTTTTTATTGATTCTACGTTGAAATGAATTTTATTATTAGCATTTCTGAATATGGTTTTATGCTTCTTTTATGACCCATATAGAATTGCATAAATGGAAAATTACATATGAAAAGTGGAGGAACGAAATGAATATAAATTTAATTAAATGTTTATTTTGGTATCAGAAGCGAATAGTAATAAAGTTGGAAAATATTCATTTTCAGAATAGTATAAGTGGGTAAGGTAAATTGAACGATATCTAATTTTCAACATAAATAACTGTTATTAAATCAATATTAATTACGACCACACCCTTCAAAAATTTATTAATAACAATTTTTTTAACAAGAATTTTGCAATAAATTAGGCAATAGGTTTTTGCCATACGGATTGAATCTCATTATTTCGTATTTACTAGAGATTGGGGCCATACAAATATGAATTATCGTGGAATCGTCGTAGTTATATACTATTAATTTATTTATATCGTTAATTTACACAATTAAATCGTTACATTTCATGACAATAGCAAAATTTCATAATACTAGAATCGGAAATTTAATAATTCATATATTTAAGAAAATCGGAAATTTCTTAAGGAATAATGTTAGGAACTTCAGCGAAATAAGAAAATCTGGAAATTTTAGGCAATTCTAAGATTTCACGGAAAATCGGAACATTTCATCTAAATCTGGAAATAAATGAAAAGTTGAAATTTTAAATTCAAAATCATTTATCACATATTTAGCATTATTTTGAATAATTTGTCTTCCTTAATTATTACAAAAATACTGTTGCCTGAGTTGCAACAATAGTTGTTTAACATTAATATTTCTTTCGTAATCTTTCAAATTGTAATTTCTCTATTGAATTATTATTTGATTCTCTCTCTATTGAATTACCTGTCTACAAATCCATTAACTTAAATAACGCAATAATAATGGTCCAATAAGCAATATAAATAGATATTGTGGGTTGGTTTATCATCTCTTTATATAAATACTTGTAGATATCCTTTTAATTCAAAAAATAAATATTCTAATACAATTCTCACCGGTTATCCCCTAACAGAAATCTTTTTTAATCATATCTTTGTCAGCTAAAAAAGGTCAGTTAACAGTGAATACGATTGTCACCTCATAAACCTTTTTACACGATTCGTATTCGATTTTCCCTATCTAATATCCCCAAAAATTATTATTTTTATTGATTTCAATTTTCTTTGTACTATACAAAGTCAACAAATTTCTATCGTTTATCTTTTTATCTTTTTTTTGGTAACATATCAAGAATACTTATCACCGGAAAAAGTTTATTCATCAGCCCTCTCGAATTGTTATGTTCGAATTGTCTTCTTTTCCCCATTTTATACAAAAGCAAAATGTTAAAATATTCTTCTACCATATAGGATAAAGGCCATCAAATAAAAGTTCGAGAAAAAAAAAATTAAATGCTTTCAGGTTTCGAATAACTGTCCCTAAGCAATAAAGTTTAAAAGTACTATTCGAGGTGGATGTAATATTTATCCACAAACCGACGACGAAGATTTCTTTCTTGTATAGTTTGATGGGTTTTTGATTATAGCTGCGGGGAAATTACTTTATATCTTATATCCATCCAGATAGCCAGCTATCAATTATTATTTAAAGAAAAATTCAATATCACTACTTTTGATCTTCTTACAAACATGACCATTTCTTCTTCTATTTGGAAAATTCATTATACAGATAAGATGAAATTTTGAATGAAGTTCTATTATATAGTTTTAGTATAATAAAATTGGTGTGGTTAGATAGAAATTTCGATTCACTCAATCCATTTACAAGTTCTTTGAGAATTGATTTAAATCCCATTTAAGATAGATATCATTTTGATATGATTTTGTTATTGGTATATCCTTCCAACAATTTAAAAACTATCAAATGAGGTTCTCAAACTAAATTGATTTTATTAAGTTAAACTTAACCACAATGTTACTTTCAAATAATAAAGTTCCGTCTCTATAATATTTTCACAATCATTGTTGGTTAAATAAATTGCACTGAAAATAGTTTGCATATAAGACAGCTTCTTTAAAATTTGCAAACAAATATTTTTGAAGCATTTCCCGAAAGTTCTGACTTGCGATATAAAATCATAATTCCACATTTCAACATTTTTTGACCCTCGAATTCATGAATTGTATTGGATTCATTACGAATTTAAATAATAAGTATTTTTTAATGATTTATTCTTTATATGTTTTTTGATAATATTTCTGGTATGGAATGAGACCTAACCGCATATAGTTCAACAAGTTCTTCAAAATTGAAAGAGAAAACCCTATTGTATGAATATTTCTACATTAATTGACGAGGATATGTGCATAATCTTGAACAAATAATTAAAGAACTAAGGGCAATATTTAAATTAAGAAAAATCCAGGAATTTTCTTGCTTTTGTTTGTAAATATTAAGGATTTATGCTAAGAATTAAAACTCGCAAGACATTATAATTGTTAACAAAATGAAGAGATAATTAATCATCTATTAAAATGGATGAATCTTTTGTAATTTTGTTGAAACTAAATTAAACAATAACCTAAAACTTTGAATCTACATATTTTCTTTATTTTCTCGAGTCTCTCAAGATAATACTTGGTAAAATGATGAAAATATCAGTACCATTTGTTGTCTCTCATTTCCACCTTCGCTTCCTCGATAAGAAAAACTATGACCAAATACTCTAATAGACACAACTAGTAGACTTCTCCTGTAAATACCCTTACCTATTTATAATCACCGATATTTCACCGAATGGTGATCTCGGGAAGAACGCAAAAGCATTGGAAGTCTTCCGATCACATGAATCCATAGCATTAGTTATACAATTAAAATTTAACTTGAAACAACGTTGAAATGCAGTAAAGTTGGAGGGAGGCCTATGATCAGCAGTGGACTATGATAAGCTAAATTGATGATAATGATGATATTTTAATTAAATGTCCTTTGGATCTCTTAGGATCACGGCATCTTAGTCGTTAGTCCTTAGCCTTAGTGTAGTTAGGTAATTAGTAAAAATATGTACTGTACTCAGAGACTTGTTATTCTCAACTAGTAATATCAGAGCATATTATTATATTATTTTACCAGTCTTTATTATTACATACAAATATATTATTAATTACAAATATTCTTTAAAATTAAAATAAATAAATGAACAATATAAAATTCCTTTATTATTGTATATTATTGTATTGTATTATTGTATATTATTGTATTTATATAGTATTGGTCCTTTATGTATAAAACTATCTACATAGGGAAAGATGAGGCGAAGCGACAAACTTTTCTTATTTCTCCAAATATTTCCCAATTTAGTTCAACAAAGTTTTATGTTTTATTTTTCAAACTGTAACTTTTTACGAAATAATCGTAGTTTTTTAGCCACCAAAATCGAGTTTAAAATTTTTGTTACGATTCAAAGTTAAATGAATAATGTGTGTAATCGAGTATGCTCCGTCTTTTGGCGGCGCTCCGTCTTTTATGCTACAAAATCAACAATTTTCAGAATTTCGACATAAGAGTAACGGCATTATATTCGGTTAGTTCTTCTGCTTAGTTAAAACAAAGGATTATGTTTAGTTACTTATATTTGAGATAATTGTCTTGAAATTCAGTGAAAATTCAGGTGCGGCGCTTCGCCCCGTCAAAAATACGTCGCTTCGCTTCGCGAAAAATGCGTCGCTTCGCCCCGAGATATATATTAAATTTCAAAATACGATATCTCAATTATAATAAAGAAAAATCCCAAAAATGTATATTTCCCACGAAAGTACTGGACATGAACTATACAAAATAAATACTTACCTTCATTTTTGAGAAATAACAAATTTGTGGAAAAATTTGAAATTCTCTGGGCACAAAAACCAAATGCCCAGATACCAAAAACATAAACAGATACATAAATGCCAATAACATGTTAGTGACTATGTCGCGCCTGTGAGTTCATAAACTTTTGAATGCCATACCACTAAATATAATATAAAGGATGAACTGGCGCAAATCATGACAATGACAAAAATTTTATTTTACGTATACATAATAAATTGATATTTCTAGATCTGTAACCCGGAAGGAAAGGGCACTATGTCCATTTTTGCAAATTATGACTTAGTGTTAATATTTCAGCAAAATAAATATTAAAAATTAATTTTTTTTGTATAAGGTAATCTAAGTAGAATAATAAGGTTTCAATAAAAAGCGACACAAAAAGATAGATATAAAAAAACGAGAAGTAGATATATAAAAAAGCTTTCATTTTACCGTTCGGCGAAATTTGATTTTGGACATAGTGCCCTTTCCTTCCGACCTACAGAGATGTATAACACGGTAACCGAATTAAGCTAGGTTTTTTTTGAGAATTTTGACAAACCGAGCTCAAAAGATTAGCCATCGCTGGTCTAGATTGTCCTTTCATTTATGACAAAAATAGTGATAATGATGATAAAATGACGTTAATTAAACATCACAAAACTTGGACCTTTTCTTACTTAAAATCTTAGGAAATTAGAAAAACTGAATGACTATGAGATGTGATGTCATTGTCCTAATATAAAAGTAATAAATAAACTATATTAAGTATATGTACTTATTATATAAAGCTTCACCTGAACTTTTTCAATTGTCCTTTCTTTTAATGAAAATTTCAGGTTGTTGATAAGGTATAAGCAGATTTTTGTAGATTTGGTTAAAAAGATGGTTCAAAGTTTGATACCAAGAAAATAAATGTCAGATAAAATCATGACCTTTTCCTTAAAATCTATTGTTCTTATTCTTACAATTCTATATTCAATATATTTTATTGTACTTCACCAACAAGTAAACTTTCTCTGTCAGTTTATTGTAATAGATTTCCCATATTATTATCAATGTTCATATATACGAGTATATATTATTTAAATAAAGTAAAAATAGATCAGAAATCGGTTTTCTTCCTGTTTCATCGACGGTTTTCCCACTTAAATGAAAAAAAAAGTTCGCCTTTCTTTCCTTGTTTTAACTTCATACTTCAACTGGAAAAAATTTCTATAAAAGACACATTTTTCTTCGTTTTTCTTTTCAGGAAAAAGGCGTTTTTCTGATCAGAGGAAATTACCGGGGAAATATGTGCGAAAAGTGAGGATTATATTATATTATTTATTGTAGCACAGGGTGGTATCACATAGTGAATGGACATAGTGATATAAAACGTTCCATTAACGTTTTTACCGATTTCGATATATTTATACTGATATCTATTATCATTTTTAGAAACATTTATTTATATATTGATATATTTCAACATTTTATATCAACAATTTTGGATGACTATTTAATTGATAACAGCTTGTACATGTATTGCATGTATAGATAAATATCATCCTCTATATTTATCTATACGAGCGATATGTAACAAGGATAACGTAAAGTAAAGTAAAGTAAACTAAAGTTAAAAAAAAGTTTAAAGATGAAGGAAGATTTTGTATAACTTTACGGACAAAGTGTATACGTAAGTGTATGTAAACCATAGTGTTGATGTTATTTCTGGGGCAATGGTTAAGACTGGCATACAGATAGGGAATGTTATTGTTTGTTAGTGGTTTGAGTAGATTGTTTATAAAAACGGAAACGATTTTAAGAAAATTTAAATATATTTGAAGAATGATGGTATAAGTATTACCCCTCAAAATATCGTGTATGGGTTTTCTTTCAATAGAACCGAGAAATAAAATGATTTACTCTACTCAAAGCGTGTAAAAGTCGTCTGATAAGAAAAAAAATATGATTTATGGAAAATAAATGGCTTTCGTCTTATATTATGTATAAAAAGAAAAGAAATGATATGTTATTTTTACACTCTCAAATCGATATGCGTAGAATTTAGATATAATGTAATAACAATAACACCCCTTGTATAGTAAAAGTACCAGTTTCAAAGAGGAAATTCTTAAGTGTAGCCTTTTATGATACTATTAGTTGTCAAACGATTTTCTTTTTTTCTCACAATAAGTTTTCATCTACTCACTCTACATATTCTTACGAGCACGAACATTTGTTTAATAGGCAAACATGTTTCATAAACGTTTTGTTTGTTTTCATATTGTTCCATTTTCGGTACGATTTAATTTCAATTATTTTGGCAACTGATATGATAAGTTGTAAAATGATGATATTTATTTATTTAATAGAAATATCTAATCTTTAGGTGCTTACAGGTAGATCTGTTGAAGTAAGTAATCTGATGGGCCAAAAATGACTTCTGGTTAAGTTATTTTTTGTAAAATCTGGAGGGTTCACACCATTTAATTTATAAATAAGAATTGACCGTAGTGATAACATTTACAGTTACGTTTGAGCAGCTCTTCTTAAACAATCACTTTATCAATACAATGGATGGTGTTCTATAAAGAAACCGACTTGATATTTCTCGCTTATTTATTCAGTTATTGTTTCGTGTAAGGTGTCAATTACGAAGATTACTAGGATATACATCAACAGAATGAAATTTTGAAGGTTCGCTTGGATTTCCTGAAATGCTGGATGTAATATCAACCATATAGTAAAAAAGCCAGTGGCGTGCAGTCAAAATCACCATGAGGTGTGCAGAAGTAATGACATTAACAAATGTCCGTTGGTTATTTGAAAAATTCAGATTTATAATTTAGATAATTTTAATTTAATTTAAGATCAGGTGGTCACTTCCGAACTTACTTATATGGTTAAAATCCCCTTAAAATTTGACATGGAAAAAATTCAATGAAATTTTCCTAAGAATTTTTACGGACATTTTTTTTTAATTTTTTAATCTAATAATGGCACATTATTTCTAAATAATTGTGGGAGAGTTTTTAATGAACAAATTTTTTAATAAAAAAATTAACAGTTTTAAAATAAATTCATCTGTTTTTTTTATTTTTCTGTCAATTTTTGGGAAACTTCATTTTCCGGGAAATTTTCTTAAGTAATCGGAAAATCTAGTAACGTGGCAATAAACCAAACGGTTCAAAGAGAGTATTGTGGAACAAAAATTTTTAAGAAAGTAACTCACTGATTTTAGAGGTGTCGATATAAGTGGTACGTCAATAAAACAGTGACTTTCAAGTTTTATAACAGTGTTATAAATTCTCGAAAAATTTAAAATTTGAAAATTTGAAAACGGATCCTAATAGGGTTATCTAACCAGAGTTATCTATCTACGAAATTATATGATTAAAATCCTATAAAAAAGCTTTAAAATTTGAAAATTTGAAAACGGATCCAAATAGGGGATAACCAGAGTTATCTATCTATAAAATTATATGATTAAAATCCTATAAAAAAGCTACTTGTCAAAATTTACAATAAAGTTGGACAATTTGTGTTTGAATTTCTAAGCGGATTTTTTTTTCCAAAATTATCTAACATAATTAACAAAATTTTTAACAAATCATCAATTTTGAAATTTATTTTATTTTTGCCAGAAAATCCAACTTCTGACACTCTTATGGAAAAATAAAATTTCCTGGAAATTTTCTTAAGGGAACCGTAAAAATGATTTTGCGAAATTAAGCCCAAGACTACATTGAAGAAACTGTAAAATAAACTTTATCATTTAAAAAACAATCCCATGATTTTAGGGAAATATTTACTCCCCGAATTTGTTAATTTTCCACAGCTTTTCCGAATAAATTAAATCGTAAGAGTAAGAGAAATTTCTGATTAATTAACTCCAATTTTGTTTAAAAATTTAACTTTCTAAGGAAATATCTGTAATTCCGATGTGAAAAAGATTTAATAATATATATTTCTTATCTGGCTGGGCCATATATGAGAAGACATGCTGTGCGCCTTCTGCTCATTAGACTGCACGCCACTGAAAAAAGCTTTGTTTGGTACAAATAAGTTAATCAACGTTTTACCAAGTTATTAACGAATTTTTCAGCAAACGACTGTGGGTTGATTTAGAAAGTTTCTTTTAAGTTGCTCTAACAAGGGCGTAATTCTGTAATTCTTTTAAAGCTCGTTTAGTTTGATTTAACCCACTTCACCTAAAATCGTATTCAGTAAATATTTCTGTTAGTTTACAAACTGTCAAACTCTAGTTTAATTAAACACGAACAAAATTGAACTCGTTATTTTAAACGATCCAAAATATTATTCAATTTTAAATCGACCCTTGCTATACCCTTAAGTTTCATTTCCGGATTATGCAATAAAATTTCCCGGAAGTTTGAATTTTCTATGCGATTTTCAGTAATTTCTATAGAAACCGATTGTTGGTGTCGAGTTTTCTCACCACCAAAAATAAAATCTAAACTTAAATCTGAAAACGGTGGATTTTTTCATAACATTTTAATAATCCCTTCGATAATTAGAAATAATTTGATTTAATTTGATTAGAAAAATGTTAGTTTTTATTAGAAATTCCTAAAAAGATCGATCGAATTTATTGAATTTCTTTTATTGAAAATCAGAATCTGTTATATGGGTCTTTTAACAAAAAAAAGCGTAAAAAGTAAGAGTAACAGAAAATTAAGCTAAACGTTACTGAATTGCCCCATAAATCACGGATTACATATACTAATGCATATTTTCTAAAAAGTAATTATTTTCCAAAATTAAGAATATCCTATGATCAAATTAAGCAGATCCAAGTATTAAAATATAAATCTAAATATAGTTTATAAGGATTGATGAGTATGGTTTTTGGCCGAAATTTTCGGCAAATAGACAATTGTAATGAAATTCGTCCTAATATTCACTTAATGGATATTAGCGCCCAACAGAGTCGGGAAGAATATTGACCATAGTAATGTTAATGATTGTTTTAATCAAAGGTTCTGACAATCATTCGTAGATTATGAATGTTGATGATGATATTGATATTTATTACGAATAGGTATAAAACCGTTACATAATAACATAATAATACATATCTCAAAAGCTTCGAAACAAGCTTTAGTACCAGCAGGTGGTTTTCCCGCTATTTCTCTTATTTTAGTTCCAATAAAGTTATGGGAAAATCATTCCTATATAATTCAGGGAATATGAGAGGAAATTCCTAACGAAACAGTCAGTTTTTCCGCGACCGTTTTGATAAAAGGACATAAAGTGTTCTACGATCGAAAATTCGACATTAATTTTGTACAGACATTCTGGATTGATAAATTAAAGAAAAGTTTGAATTGTGCAAGGATAAATGATTATTTGAAGTAATAAACAATAAATATTCATAAAATCAATCCATTTCAGAATACTATTAATGATGGACTTCTGGACTAACAATTAAATAGTATTGAAAGTGGAATAAATTGAGCTGGAAATAACATTTTAATTGGTTAGCAACAAAAATATAAGATATATTTCTTTATACCTAATATTTATGTCCTGAAAAAGGTTTTAACTTTATTTCCCCAAAGAATATCCGTCTATACGATAATACTGTAACTGTTACTAACATCCTTTATAGATTAGCATCTGTGCTTCATGTACTACATATAATACTTTATTATATATACCTAAATCCAAATGATATCCGTTATGGTTAGCAATTATTTAAAAGAAAAATATTACTTATTATTTTCCTTTCTCCATCTTTTGGCTACAATTATTTTATACGTTTTCACCATCTATCGCCCATTTAATGGAAATAAGATATACAAATGATATTTTTCATTATAACATAGATATACCTATTTCAAAAAATAATAATCAATTTATATTGGTGCGGCTATAATCGATAATTGTCCGGGGAGACAATTATTTTTGACTATATACGAGTTAAGTTCTTTTGGGCTACTGTATTACATTCCGGTGGTGTAATAATCGGTGTCCTTTGGATGACGGCTGCGATAATCAAATATCAATTAAACCTGAAAATGGAAATTATATGTTCGCATTGTTAATGGAAAATAGGTTTTTATTTCTGGTGTTTAAACATAATTATTTTATGGTTTTGTTCAATGTTATTGGGTAAAATGGGAAATGGTTGTAATAATTTATAATACGCAATAATACGAGTATAATTCCGTGTATAATTTAACATAAGGGTTAATTAAATTGATATAACTATAATCATTACCAGTTAAATTAATGTATTATAAATTCTAATAGTTGCTTCGGTATATAGTCTCTATTATATATGACCTAATAATAGCTTTAATGTTCCGTGGGGACTTGTCATTATTGCATAACGATTTGAAAAATTCCACAATTTCAGCAATTGGAGTTAACAAATTCCTATCAAAATTTCATTGTAGGTACCTACCTACTAAATGATGAACACGAACTTTACCCTCGCTGTGACTGAATAGAATAACTGATGTATTCTTTGAATCGTTAGTATTAATTATAAAAAGTATATAATACATAAAACTAATGGCTAGAAGTTATTGCTTACTAACTGAAAAACGGGCCTATAAACAACCTCCTAAATTATATTAATGTTTCATTTCCCATTGGAGGCATTAAGAAATAGATTTCTGGATAATTAGGTTTAATATATTATAATTAATTCATTAAATCCCCTTGGGCGTTAACAACATTTTCTACAAAATAATATATTACTTCCTAGTATTTTCTGATTTAAGTCCTTAATTACATAGGATATGTTATCATCATCATTATATCATATCGTAAACTTTTCGTGGTAACATTAGCCCTTCATATAAGTGGCTTGTTATCGGTTATAATGGAAAGGAATTTTAAACCTAATTTAATTTCATGATGCTTAACTATTATTAATATAACTATCTACTTCTACATCGAGATCTAGCCAACGATTTTATAATAATTTATGTGGCCAGTTTCAAACCCGAGTACACATACACACTACTAAACCAGCTAAATTTCACCGCTCTTTACAACAATTTCTAAATTTAAAAAAAGAATTATTGTTATACAATTAACTTCCCGCATGAGTAAATCTACTCCATTCTTCTTCAAATATTCTATAAATCGATATGCTTTGTATATTTTACCATCAATGGGTAAATATTTAATTTTTTTGTTCATCCTTAGAAATCATTTACAATAATACTTTACTTTACAGAACCCATGTCTGTAAATAAGGTTTAGTATTGCGAGAAAGGATCTTTTGTTAACCTCTCACTCGCAATAATGTTAATCCATTATTGCCATCGTTTGCATCCCGATAACAAAACGTTGCCACGGATGTAGGTCAACATGTATTATTACTAGTGGGAATAATAGTAATGTAAATGTACTTTATATATTATATGTGTATGAAAGACATGTTAGAGCCATTAAGGGCTTTTCTTAACGGCTAGTGAATAACTGGAGAGCGGTTATGTATATTTTTGATAACAAAATGACTATTTTTAGTAGTGCATAGCTGTACGTGAGAAGCATTGAATATCATATCTGTGGACACAAGCATTAACGGCTTAAGTGTACTTAACACAAAATTGAGTTTTCAGCACCATGGTATTCCTCATGTACGATTAC